>JAKSZT010053804.1:2406390-2470160 GCA_026826555.1 Tolypeutes matacus | reverse complement strand
CTTTCTTTCTTTCTTTCTTTCTTTCTTTTCTTTTTAAATTAGGTTCTGCTAGCTTGTCCCTTCTTTGCTGTGCTTCTTCTTCAGTGATTTCCCATTTTCTGTCTATAATGAATTTGTCCTCCAAGTTATCTCTTTTACTTCCTTCATCTTTCCACCTTCTGCTTTCTGTTGTGGTTCTGACATACCACCTTTTTTATTACCCGACAACTTAAGGGTGTCAATTTCTATTCTATCTATTCTGTTTTCTTCTTTTTTTTATTAATATAAACTTTTTCCTTTCAGCCCTTTCTTTACTCTTTCTCTCCCTCCCCATCATTCTAGCCTTCTAAATCATTATATATATATTCCTCTATTTGGTTTCCCAGTCCATTGTAGGTACTCCACTTTTTTTCCTATTACTCTACACTGCCTACATGAGTTAAATATTCACTTCACTAAGTCTTATACGACCCCTCTTCTAACTTTTATCAATATTACTATTACCCTTCTTCCTTTCTCACATCTTTCAATTCCTCTGGCTCTAATCTTTTGCCTTCAAGAGAACATAGAAAGAAGCAAGGAAATAGAAGAAGAGGAACAAAGTGTCAAAGAGAAAACTTAACACACACACAGAACTACCAGTTAAATAAAACTTTAGAGCAGGGAGAGAAGCTAATCAACTGAATAAACCCATCAAGATAAAATGATGACCAGAGAGCAAGAAAACATTACAAACCACACTGAGAAACAGGAAAACATGGACCAGTCCAATGAACAAACTAAAAACCAGGAAGAGATGCAGAACATCGAACAACTAATCAAAGCATTCCAAACAAATATCATGGAACAACTTATAAAGTTATGGAAGAGATTAAAGATATTAAGAAGACACTGGGAGAACATACTAAAGAAACTGTAAACATACATAAAAAGATAACAGATATGATGGTGATCAATGGCACAATCCAAGAAATAAAAAAGACGCTGGGTTCCCATAACAGCAGATTTGAACAGGCAGAAAAAAGAATTAGTGATGTGGAAGACAATACATCTGAAATCAAACAGATAGTAGAACAGGTAGATAAAAAAATAGAAAAAATCCAGCAGGGACTCAGGGATTTAACTGACAACACAAAACGCACAAACATACACATTATGGGCATCCCGGAAGGAGAAGAGAAGGGAAAGGGAACAGGAAGAGTATTGAAGGAAATAATGCCTAAAAACCTTCCAACCCTATTGAGAGAGATGGGTGTGCAGATCCAGGAAGCACAGCACACCCCAAACAGTATAAATCCCAACAGGCCACTCCAAGACATATACTTGTCAAAATGTCCAATGCTCAAGACAAAGAGAAAATACTCAAGGCCGCAAGAGAAAAGAGAACCAACACATACAAGGGAAGTACAATAAGATTAAGTGCTGATTTGTTATCTGAAACCATGGAGGCAAGAAGACAGTGGCAAGACATAGTCAAAGTACTATAAAAAAAAACAACTTCCAGCCATGAATTCTCTATCCAGCAAAACTGGTGTTCAAAAATGATGGAGAGTTCAAAATATTCACAGATAAACAGAAATTAAGAGAGTGTGCCAATAAGAAACCTGCACTTCAAGAAATACTAAAGGAAGTTCTTCAATTTGAAAGGAAAAAACAAGGGAGAGAGAGTTGGAGGAGAGTTTAAAAACAACTAAAAAGACAAAAACAGAAACAAAACAACATATGACATACATTAGCCCCAAGAAAATATGGCTGAAGTAAGAAATTTGTTGCAAGTAATAACACTGAATGTTAAGGGATTAAATTCACTCAAGAGACACAGATAGGCAGAAATATGATCCATCTATATGCTGTCTACAAGAAACCCACCTTCGACCCAGGGATTCCAGGAGACTGAAAGTGAATGGCTGGAAAATAATTTTACAAGCTAACAATAGCCAAAAAAGGGCAAGAGTTGCTATCCTAATATCAGACAAAATAGACTTTAAATGCAAAATTATTGTAAGAGACAAAGATGAACACTATATATTAGTAAAAAGGGTAATATCTGAAGAAGAGAGAACAATCATAAACATCTATGCACCTAATCAGGGTGCCTCAAAATACATGAGGCAAACACTGGAAAAACTAAGTGGAGAAATAAATGCCTCTACAATTATAGTGGGGGGCTTTAATACACCATTATCATCATTAGACAGAACATCTAGACAGAGAATCAATAAAGAAACAAAGACTCTGAACAATACATTAGAGGACCTGGACCTAATAGACATATACAGAACACTAGACCCAAATACAGCAGGATTTACATTCTTCTCGAGTGCACATGGATCATACTCCAAGACAGACCACATGCTAGGCGACAGAACAACTCTCAATCAATTCAGAAAGATTGAAAACATACAAAGTAATTTCTCTGACCACAATGGAATGAAATTGGAAATCACTAAGGGCCAGAGAACCAAATTAGGCACAAAGATATGGAAACAACACACACGTAGACAAACAGTGGGTCAAGAAGGAAATCTCAAAAGAAATCAGTAACTACCTTGAAACTAATGAAAATGACAACACAACATATCAAAACTTATGGGATGTAGCAAAAACTGACCTGAGAGGGAAGTTCACAGCCATAAATACATATATTAAAAAAGAAGAAAGAGCTAAAATTGAAGACCTAACTGCACACTTGGAGAAATTGGAAAAATAATAACAAACTAAACCTAAAAGAAGTAGAAAGAAGGAAATAACAAAGATTACAGCAGAACTAAATGAAATAGAGAATAAGAAAGCACTAGAAAACAAAACAAAACAAAACAAAAAACACCACATAATGGTTTTTTAGAAGATCAATAAAATTGACAAACCCTTAGCCAGACTAACAAAGAAAAAGAGAGAGCAGATGCAAATACACAAAATAAGAAAAATTATATGCCAACAAGTATGATAATTTAGAGGAAATGGACAAGTTTCTAGAAACTCACAAACAGCCTACATTGATAAAAGAAGAAACTGATAAACTCAACAGTCCAATTACAAGTAAAGATATAGACTCAGTTATCAAAACCTCCCAACTAAGAAGAGATCAGGACCAGATGGTTTCACAGCTGAATTCTAGCAAACATTCTGGAAAGAGCTAACACCAATTCTGCTTAAGCTCTTCCAAAAAATAGAAGTAGAAGGAATATTGCCTAACTCATTCTACGATGCCAATATTATCCTAATACCAAAACCAAAGATACCACAAGAAAGGAAAATTATAGACCAATTTCTCTAATGAACCTATATTCTAAAATCCTCAACAAAATACTTGCTAATTGCCCTCAACAATATATCAAAAGGATTATACACCATGACCAACTGGGTTTCATCCCAGGTACGGAAGGATGGTTCAATATAAGAAAATCAATCAATGTAATTCACCACATAAAGAGATTGAAAGAAATAAAAATCACATGATCATCTCTATAGATGCAGCAAAAGCATTCGACAAAATACAGCACTCTTTCCTGATAAAAACCCTACAAAAGATAGGAATAGAAGGAAACTTTCTCAACATGATAAAGTATGTATTTGAAAAAACCAAAGATAACATCATCTTCAATGGTGAAATCCTAGAAGCCTTCCCTCTGAGATCAGGAACCAGACAAGGATGACCACTATCACCACTCCTATTTAACATTGTCTTAGAAGTGGTTGCTAGAGTACTGAGGCAAAAAGATATAAAAGGCATCCAGATTGGAAAAGAAGAAGTAAAACTTTCATTATTTGCAGATGACATGATCCTATACGTAGAAAGCCCTGAGAAATCTACCACAAAGCTTCTAGAACTTATAAAGGAGTTCAGTAATGTCGCACACTATAAGATCAATGCTCAAAAATCAGTAGCATTTCTGTACACCAATAACGAGAAATCTGAGGAGGAAATCAAGAAAAAAATACCATTTACAATAGTAACTAAAAGATTCAAATATCTAGTAATAAATTTAACTAAAGATGTAAAGGACTTATATACCAAAAACTACACAACACTGTTAAAGGAAATCAAAGAAGACTTAAATAAATGGAAGAATATTCCCTGCTCATGGATAGGAAGACTAAACATTATCAAGATGTCTATCCTACCCAAACTAATCTACAGATTTAATGCAATCCCAATAAAAATCAACACTGTATTTTTTAAGGAACTGGAAAAACTAACTACAAATATATTTGGAAAGGTAAGAGGCCCCGAATTGCCAAAGACATATTAAAAAAGAAAAATGAAGTTGGAGGTATCACATTACCTGACTTTAAAACATACTACAGAGGGATGGATGTGGCTCAAATGGTTGTGCGTCCATCTCCCATATGGAGGGACCTGGGTTCGATCCAGGAATCTCCTGGTAAAAGAAACAAAAACAAACAAAAAAAGTATACTACAAAGCTACAGTGCTCAAAACTGCATGGTATTGGCACAAGGATAGACATATTGACCAATGGAACGGAATTGAGGGTTCTGATATAGATCTTCGCATATATGGTCATCTGATATTTAACAAGGCCACCAAGCCCACTCTGTTGGGAGAGAATGGCCTCTTTAACACATGGTGCTTGGAGAACTGGATATCTATATCCAAAAGAATGAGAGAGGAATACCATCCCACACCTTATACAAAAATCAACTCAATGTGGATCAAAGATCTAAATATAAGAGCCAAAACCATAAAGACCTTGGAAGATAATGTAGGGAAGCATCTACAGGACCTTGTAATAGGAAATGGTTTCATGAACTTCACACCCGAAGCACGAGCAGCAAGAGAAAAAATAGATAAATGGGATCTCCTCAAAATTAAAAACTTCTGCACCTCAAAGGATGTTATTAAGAAAATAAAAAGGCAGCCTACCCAATGGGAGAAAATACTTGGCAACCACATATCTGATAGGAGGCTAATATCCTGCATATATAAAGAAAAACTACACCTCAAAAATAAAAAGACAAGCAACCTATTTAAAAAATGGGCAAGTGACCTGAAAAGACACTTCTCCAAGGAAGAAATACAAATGGCTAAAAACCACATGAAAAAATGCTCAACATCACTAGCTATTAGTGAAATGCAAATCAAAACTACAATGAGATACCATCTTACACCCATCTGAATGGCAGCTATTAAAAAAAAAGCAGTCTATAAGTGTTGGAGAGGATGTGGAGGAATAGGAACTCTCATCCACTGCTGGTGGGATTGTGGAATGGTCCATCCACTGTGGAGGACAGTTTGATGGTTCCTCGGAAAACTAACAGTAGATCTTCCATATGATCCAGCAATTCCACTGCTGGGTATATGCCCAGGAGAATTGAAAGCAAAGACAAGAATAGATATATGCATGCCAATGTTCATAGCGGCATTGTTCACAATTGCCAAAAGTTGGAATCAGCCCCGGTGCCCATCAACAGATAAAAGGATAAACAAAATGTGGTACATGCATACAATGGAATATTACTCAGCTGTAAGAAGGAATAAAGTGCTAACACATGGAATAACATGGATGAATCTTGAAGACCTTATGTGAGTGAAGCAAGTCAGGCATTGAAGGATGAACATTATATGACCTCACTGATCTGAATTGAGGAATGTGAGCAGTCCCTGAGAACCATTGTCTGAAAGATAGATTAACAAGGGAGAGAAAGAGAAGAGAAGGTTGTGAGCCATCACCCATATGGACATAATCTATCGTAAAGTGATAGAGTATAGTTGCATATTGAAGGATAGGAAAGGTGGGCAGTGATATTACTGGGTTTGGTGGTGCAGGGTCGACAAGTGGGTAGATTAGGAAGGGCAGGCTAGAATACCCAGGATACTGGGGGGAGGGGGACTGGGTGCCTATTAGGGGAGGATAATCAGCTTGTCAAGACCTCTTGTTGCATGTAACTATGAATCTTGTCATCCAACGAGTCAAGACAGAGGAATGTTATGTGCCCCAGGGGGATGGGGATCAAGGAATAGAAAAGATCAAATGGGGTATTTAGTGGTCAGGGGAAATGTTTTTCATTACCTTACAGTAATGGACACAGGTCATGGTAAATATCATCAAAAATTATTAAACTGTACCGTCTAAATTGTAAACTGTACTGTAAACCATTGACAATGTTTTGTAGCTATGTTTCACTATCTGTATAACAGTTATAACAATGCTACCATCCACATAAAAAAGGTTTTAATATGGAGTGATGAAAAAGAAAGGAGGTTGGGTATATGAGAGTCTCTAGTATTCTGTGTGTGACTTTGCTGTGACTTAAAACTTCTTTGAAAATTAAATGAAAAATTGGGAGACACTGGGGAGTGAGAGGGGGAAGGTGCCACGGTACGGACTGGACACCCGATAATGCAGTGATAAAAGGAAAAAATAATAATTTATTTTTTATTTTTATTTATTTTTAATTTTTTGTTTTTTTCCCATTTTTTGAATGTCCCAATGCTTTAATTTTATTTTAATTTTATGGGTTTTTTTTCCTGAGTTTCCATATATTTTATCTCTTATATTTAAGCTTATCATTATTATTTCATTTTCCTGTTAAATGTATTTGGCTATTATATGGGCTTCATCTTCAAGGAAGGTTTAGATCACAGAAGGGTTTCAATGGGGGCAGTAGAGGAACATTGGTGGGGGGGTGTCTGAGAGGGGGTTTCATGGGAGGAAGTTCACCTGAATATACATGAAAGATATATAAAAATGTTCGAATGATCAAGGGGTGGGGCATTGTCATAGTGGGTAGACAATCACTCAATAAATGAGGGAATACTCAATTCCCAGCCTGAAGAGTTCTGCCACATTCTCCAAGAGAGCACCAACAGTCCCCCGAGTGCAGGGACAGTGTCTGGCAAAGGAGGATGTTCCACTGATGGGTTCTTGTTATTGATGACTAGTCTTATGAGTCTTTGCTCTTGTAATTGAAACTTAGCCTACTGTTATGGGGTCCCTAATGGTTGCCACCTGAGAGCTTCCTTGTTGCTCAAATGTGGCCTTTCTCTAAGCCAAACTCAGCATATGAATGCATTACCTTCCCCAACCGTGGGACATGACTACCGGAGATGAGCCTCCCTGGCAACGAGGGATTAATACCAAGTGCCAATCGGCAATACGACTGGAGAAAGACCTTGAATAAAAGGGGGAAAAGGTAAAGACAAATGAGTTCAAGTGGCTAAGAGACTTCAAAGAGAGTCAGGAGGTCATCCCAGAGGTAACGCTTACACACACCTCAGTAGGATCTCATAGAACACCAAAGTGGATATCACCCCACACTGAGGGGCTCCTGAGGGCTCTGGAGACACCCAGGTCCTATATGGGGGGTGGGGGGAGGGAGGGATAGCTCCTGAGATTGATGCCCTATCAGTGGGCTCTACTTTGGGATCTGTGCTCCTGAGAGTGAAAGAGTTGGACTCAAATAAGTCCTCCCTGCACATGGTCCATCAGTCCCTTCTATTCAAACCTATATGTGATGCTGGAGTTTGTAGTTGTGCTTCCAGAGACTGGAGCCTCTGGCCTGCCCATGTGCCAGCTGTGTCTGGAATCTCGGTGGAGCTGCAACTCCTACCCTACAGCTCAATGGACTCACCCAAGTCACCTAGTGAGGAGACAATGATGGACAACGGCCATCCCAGGGATTGGAGAGAGTCTGCAGCTGCAGGCAGGAAAATCCCATTCATCATATCCATGGGATATGGGCCCCCTCTCACTTGGAGGTGGAGTGGACATCACCATCCCAAACTCCTCAGGATTGGGGGAAGAGCTATGGACTATAGTGGACTTACTGGTATTCTGTTGTAGGCATATTGTGATTCAAGCGATGGAAGAAATTACAAGGGTGAGTTAGAGCCAGTGACCACTGGACACTTTCAGGGCAAGGAAGGGAAAAGCAGTTGTAATACAGGGGCTTTTTCAGGACTTGGGAATTATCCTGAGCGACATACAACGACAGATATAGGCCATTTTACATCAGTATATACCATGCAGAACTGTGTGGGAGAGAGTGTGTCTACAATGTGAATTATGGTCCATGCTCAGTGGCAAAGCTCCAGGATGTGTATATCCATTGCTGGTGATGTGCCACACTAATGAAAGATATTTATGTGGGATGTTATGGGAGGTGTGAGAGGTGGGGAACATTGGAATCCCTGTAATTTTTGTATAACATTTATGTAATCTAAGCATCTTTTAAAATATATATTTTAAAAAAGCACCACACAAATACAAAGTATCAACAATAGCAGAGTATATGTGAACATCGTACTTTTCCATGAATTATCTGTAATCCTGTAATGTTTCTAATGTAAAAATAATAATATTTCAAAATATTATACTGACAGAAAAAATAAACTGCTTAAAAAATAAAAGAGGTATTAATAAAGACCGTAAGTTTGAGAAGGCAAATAAAGAAATAAATAACAGATCTTATGGTGATGAAAGGCACAATGCCAAAAATATATTTTAATTTTTTTGTTTTTTCATGTTTTATTTCTTTTATAATATTTTGTTTTCATTGGTATTAATTTTGTTGGCTTTGTTTTAGGGGTGTTTTAGATTGCAGAAATGTTCAACTGTGGCAAGGTAGGATTGCCAGTGTGGGGTATCGGTGGTGAGGAGATGTGTGTGGAGGGGGCACCTGTGTCATGCCTCTATGGTATATGAATGTGTTTATATAGTCATGGGCTATTGTCTCAGTGGGTGGAGATGCACAGAAAAACCAATGGAACACTGAATTCCCATCCTGAGTAGTCCAGCTACATTCTCTAATAGAGTGGAAAGAATATCTAGAGTACATGCTCAATGCCTAGCAAAGGAGGAAAGATCAATACACCAGGCCCTTGATATTGATGCTTGTACTTATGAACCTTGTTCTTGTGAAATTGAAACAGCCTCATAATACATATTGACTAAGAGTTACCTCCTGAAAATCTACTTTGTGCTCAAATGTAGCCTCTCTCTTAGCCAAACTCAGCATATAAATTCACTATATTCCCCTTGACATGGGACATGACTCCCAACAATAAGCCTCCCTGGCACTAAGGGATTATTACCCAGCACCAAATAACTATGCATTTGAAAAAAAGACCTAGAAGAAAAAGGGGAAATATTAAATACAAATGAATTTTTATGGCTAAGAGATTTCAAAGTGTGTCAAGAGTTCATTCTAGTGGTTGTGCTTATGCACATTTAATGAGGATCTCATTGATTACCACAGTGAACAGTACCTCAAGCAGTGGTGCTCCTGAGGACTCTAGAGACAGCTAGACACTTTAGGCAGGGCAGAAAACCCCAGGAAATTGGCACCCCATTCGTGGGCCTTACCTTGTTATATATGGTAACCTATGTCCTCAATGTATCAGAATTAGATTCATTTATAATTTTCTTACACATTGTTCTTTTGCTAAATTTATTTGAACCTATGATTAGCATTATACCCATTAAATATATGTCCCAGAGACATATCTTTCAGCTCTTCATATGTTGGCTGAGCCCTGAATCTCAGCAGAGTTGCAGCCAACACTTACTCTCAAGTTCATCAGACTCATCCAGGACAACTAACTAAAGGTTGATGATGGATGAAGACCATATCAAAATCAGAAGGCATATACATCTTCAAGCAAGACAGTTCTATCCATCTTTCCCATGGGATCTAAGTCCCCTCTCAGTGGGAAGCAGAATAGGCACCACCATCCCAAAGTCCTCAACATCAAGGAATGAATGTACATAAGGAGAGAATGCAAGTACAGACCAAAGTAGGCTTATTATTCTAGTAATGGAAGAACTTGTAACATTGATATAAAGACAGTGATCACGAGAGGTTCTGAGGGGAGGGAGAGAGAAGAAAAGGTGTAACATGGGGCATTTTGAGAACATTGGAACTTTTCTGCATGATATTGCACTAACAGATACAAGACATTATACATTTTGTCAAAATGTTTAATTCTGTTTTACACCACACCATAAAATTGTGAGGTTTAAAGTGTAAGCCATAATGCAAACTATAGACCATGGTTAGTAATAGTGTTCAGTATGTTTTCAACAATTGTAACAAATGTACTACACTAATGAAAGAATTTGTTAATGGAGGAAATTGTGGGAGGAGTAGGGAGTGGGGTATACGGGAATCCCCTGCATTTTTTTGTTTAAGATTTATGTAATCTAAAGATCTTTTAAAAATAAGAAAAAATGTGGGAATGAAAAGTTATCACTATGTAATTAGAAAAGGGCATACCTGGATCTGATTCTCATTTTCAACATGAATATAATGAGGTAGTCCTGGTAAGGCATAATAGTTCACTTTCCTTTGCAATTACTTTTTCAGGGATTTCCAGGAAGGAGAGAAGAGCCTCATCATTTAGGCCCAGGTGGAGTCCCGCAGCTGACAAGAGGGATTTGCTGGAGGTTGGGATTTAGGGTAATTAGTCATCAGGCATTCTCTCAGATATTTCCTTTCTGACTCTAATATTCCTCCTCTTTCCTAGCCCATGCCCTAACTTTCATTAAGAGGCTTGCTTAGGAAGTTAATTCAACTGGTGATTAGCATAGTTATAGCAGGTTCCACATTTTTATTTTGAAGATTAATCTGATTGTTCTGAAATGTTTTAACATCTTCAACACTATTAGGTGAAATCACTTTACATAATAATCCCTGATTTCTTCATGTCCTCTCTACTAACACTTAGCCTTCCAAAACATTGTGTCCAATCCTATTCTTTAAATGTATTCAGACAACAGAATTGATATAAAAATATATTAATTCAAAGTATATCTGTTCAATAAACTCATTAAATATTACTCTATTTATAAATATATAGGACTATATGAAAATATGTAGCATGACAGAGAGAGAGAGGATAATAGTGTCTTTCTCCCCTCTTTTATTTTTTCAGGGAGTCATAAAAGTAGAATATGTAGTAGCATGAAGCACAGAACATGTTGCTAAAATGCAGTCTCTAAGATGCCAGGACCTGGAGCGAGAGCTTTTGGATACCTGAGGTGCAAAAACAACATTCTGAGGGCCAAGTCACAGAAGAATGGAAGGGCAGAGTACATCAGTTCGTATCTGATGGATGACACTGTATCCTTGATTTCTTTTCTCCTTCTGCTCAGCAGGAAAACAAGAATGGCAATGGTTATGAAGAAGTGTGCTACACAGTCATTAATCACAGTCTTTTTCAGAGATCCTCGCTGAGTTCTGATGATGGTGGCTATAAAAATTTTGACTCCTCCACAAAGAGAGTGAGGCAAGTTAGGGATGGATCAGAAACAGAATTTGCCCTTCTCAGGACCGAGCATGTTCTGAGGCCTTCTTCCAGCACCTACGAGCATGATTATGAGCTTGTGTTTCCCTCCAGAAACCCTCATGTGGCCTCATGATTTGCTATGAAACGAACATGATTCAGAACAAGGGACTCTGGGGGAGTCTCTCAGCAGTTCATGAATCACCTACTTTTGGCAGGAGACCAAAAATTATGTCATTTTACTGGATTTCCTTGGACTAATATGAAACATGACATCATCTCTTTTGTTTGGTTAAAAAACATATACATTGATATAATGACACAGATTATGCTACATCTTTTGTTTGTAAGGTTTGGGGACATGGATAAGGTGGAAAACTTTCCTAGGACAATAAGAATCTACAGATAAATGTCCTAGAATCTTCACTTCAACCCTGCTAGCCCATTAGAGCATGCCAATATTTCCACTCCTACGTATTTCATTTTTGAGGTGTAATCCACTCAATGAACTTTTTTTTAGAAGATCAGAGAAATTTATTTTTTATAACAAAAAAGTTATTTCAGTAATAGTTTAAAATGGCTCTTAAACTTAAATTATGATTTGGATTGCCTCACAGTTCAAACATATATAAATAACATCAAGCTATTCTTTTATTTTTGAAAAGTAACAAACTCTAGAAATTATAGTTGTTTGTCCTGATTTTCAAGGAAGTTTAACACAACAGATAGTACTGTAAACTTTCTTTCTAGAATAAGGCAAAGCGTATTGTCAAGCTGCATGTTTAAAAACAAATCTGCTAATTGATTTTTCTGAGGGGGTGTGGGGGCTGAAAGACTGAAAATGAAACAGAATTGAGATCTTCTTTCTAATATGATAGGAAATTAAATCCTACTCATGTATTAGTTCCTACTTCTCTGAACCTTAAAATAAAATTTTGTAGCAGAAGTTTTATGGTAGTGTTGCCAAAATTTTTTAAATTTAATTCTAATAGAAGTTAGCTTTGGAAGAAAGATCAGTCCTTTTGAAGGAATTTACTAAATTAGAGTACAACTAACCTGTCATAATTAACAAAATTTTCTCTATTTTTTCCTACAGCAATTTTTTGCCTACACATTAAACTAGATACCCTAATAAAATAATATAAAAATCACAGTTAGAAATAGGATGTAGATGACTCTGTAACCTGAAAGATCAGAAAAAGGGCCTTAAAAGTGGCAGAGTTGATGGGTGAAAGTAAGGTGAAGGGGTTGTAGGTGTTCACTTTATTCTTCCATCTTCCCTGCACATTTAAAATGCTTCAAAATAAAAACATAGAGGAAAGAAGAGCTTTAGCCATCAGTAGAAGACATGGGAGCAGAACATACGAAGGGTCAACGTAAATTTTTCAAGAGTCCATCCTGCAACAACATTATTGCTCATCGTTGATAACCACTAGTTACTTTCAGTTTCCTCAGGTAACTCAGTGGTCACATAAAACTTATCATGACATCTAAGAGAGCTACTGTTCAGAGTAACCACACATTCTGAAATTTAAAAACTAAAAAGTAGGGTAAGCACCAATACTACCAAAGTGTGATTACTCAAAGTTCCACTAGTAACCACATTTAAATGCTTAAGATAATCACCTCCATTTTACATGAGTTTTGAACCTGCATTTAACTCCTTTAAGAAATATCAATTAAGATGAGACAATTTTAGTCCCCATGAAGAGCTCTTTTGATCCAGTTGGGGAAGAAGCAATCGCACGAAGTATGTACAGGTCATCAGATGATACACATCATGTTGAACCATAGCAGCTTCAACAGCATCAGGGGAAAGTTTCCAAACACTGCCGGGCTATGGCTTCCCTTCCCACATACTGTCCTCCTGCTCGCGGGAGTCCTCCAGAAGCACTTCTCTCTTGTGCAGCTTCCACATGCTCCGGGGCAGGGTCTTTGGGAGCTGGGGTCTGTCTTCCCTCTCCTTGGCTGGTGCTGGCCAGCAGGTAGAGGCTCTGGGTTTAAGATGCCTAAGCTCGGCCCCTCATGGGCCGCCTCATCTCCCTCAATGAACTCCCTAAAAATACAAAATCGGTGAGTGGCCAGACCTTTCTAACCTAATGTTTACTTCAATTTTGCCTTTTCCACGTGCTGGAAATTCTTGCTTGTAAACGTGTACAATATAGATTTTTGGTATTGGTCTAAGAGGAGTATGTCAGGTCATTCTTTGTTTCATACAAGATGAAACAAATCAAGAGCAGTTGCCCATCTTTGCTTTCTGAAGCCGTATATGCAACAAATTGGATGATTCTGTTAAAAGGTAAGTGTAAAAAGTGGAAAATAAGTATATGTGTACAGCTTTGTTTATAGCATACTAGATTTTTTTTTAAAACCTGTAACTACTTACTGTTACTAAAAAGAAGATGAATATTATCTGAACTTAAAATTTGAGCAAGCTGGTGAATAATCCATCTTTTTGCATTTTTACTCCCAAGGCATTTTTAATTGCTATGCCAACTTCCCAGTCAGGATTCAAAGGTCTTAATTGACAAGCTATACATGAAATATTTCTCTATAGACAATATACTGATATTTTGGTCATTGACAATTATAAATCAGAAGATGACCTTCATCTAAATTATTTGTTTTACACAAGTGTTGACTTTCTACCCTTGAGTAATTTTAGCAATCCTTTGTGGTGATTTCAAAATGTAGAAGAATTTAATAGAAATCTTGTGATTTTAAAAAATCCACCCTGTCAGAAATATGCCAATCTTGTAGAAATCAGCCAATTTTAGGAAATGCCAAAAATTATTTACTGTACATATTCTTTTATAGTTATTTTAATATATAATAAATATATTTAAAATAAGACTGAGTAATTTTACTTTGCTTAGCGACCTGGAATTATAGCAGAAGGAACAATGGACTAACGAATACTATTGTCCAATAGAAAGAACATTGAAATACAAAGGTCTAACTATTAACTATTTGTTAACTGTTAACCTTTTTGGCCATGGGCAGGTCCCTTAATCTTTCTGAGATTCAGTTTCCCAACTAAGAAGAATTAAAAATATAACTATCTTATGTGGTTGTGAAGATCAATAAAAATCACTCTTGTAAAAGTACTTTTTAACCCTTAAACTGCTTTCTAAAAGCTAATTTATTTTACTATGCATATAAATATTTACAGTTTTTATTTTCATAATTTAATCAACGTTACTGAGTTATAATTAATACACAAAATACAACCACTTTAATTGTACACTTAGATGAGTTTTGTCAAATGCATTCACATATGTAATCATCACCTCCATCAACAAATAGAAATTTTCTGTCTCCTCAGACAGTTCCATCATGCTCTTTTCAGTCAATTCCACCTGTCCTAACAACCACTGATCTTATTTGTATAACTATAGGTTAGATTAGTTGTTTACACCTTTCTATGGCTGAGTAGCATAATATTGTATGTAGGTACCATAATTGTCAGTCAAATCATGTGTTGATGGGTACATGCACATGGGGATATTTATAGCTTTGGGTATTATGAATAAAGCTGGAATGAATGCTTTTTAATATTCTGGGTTATATGGTAAGTGCATGTGTAACTTCATAAGAAAGAAGCAAACTGTTCTCCAAAGTGTCTATACCATATTACATGCATGACAGCAATTTATGAGTTGCAGTTGTTCAATATTCTTACCACCAACATAATCACCAAACTTGGGCTATGACAATATTTTAATTAAAGCAATTCTAATGGGTATGCAATGGTGGGATAGCATCACAATTTAATTTGTAGTTCCCTGATGTTTAGGACATGCTTTATGTGCTTATTGCTTATTCATACTTTTTTGTGAATTGTCCAAATAATTTGCCCGTTATTAAATTAGGCTGTTATCTTGTTACTGAGTTGTAAGAGGTCTTCATATACACTGAATGCAATTCCTTTGTTTTATATATATATATAGACTGTAACATGTCCCATTTTGTGGCTTGCCTTTTCATTTACAGACTTAAAAGTATCTCTGTAAAAGCAGGGGTTTTTAAATATTGATGAAGTCCAACTTACTCATTTTTTCTTTATATGGTGTTTAAGAAGTTTTTGTGAAGGTTACCTCTGTTTTCTTCTAAAAGTTTTAGAGCTTCCGTTTAGCTTTTAGGTCTATGTGATGGTTAGGTTAATGTGTCAACTCAGCCAGGTAATTGTGCCCAGTCATTTGGTCAAGCAAGCAACTGGGCTAATTGTAATTCAAGGGCATTTATGGACTTTAGTCATCATTGGATTCATTGAATAGATGGCTGATTACATCTACAATCAATCAAGGTGACTGCTGTCAGCAATGAGTGACATTTTACCCAATCAGTTGAATGCCTTAAAAAGGGAAGTGATTTCAGCATTCAGAGAAAATTTCCAGCTCAACTTTGGACAGCCAATATCTCCTGGGCATTCATCAAGGAACTTTGTTAGAGCCCCTGGTTTCTAACAGAATTTGGACTTGTGCATCCCTGGGGGCGTCCTGTGAGAGAATTTTATAAAACATCTTACTATTTACAGATATCTCCTGTCGATTCTGCTTCCCTAGAGAACCTTCACAGACTATGATCCTTTTCAAGTTAATATTTGTATATGGTGTGAAGTAGGTGTGGAGGGTAACATTTTTCCATACTGGTATTCTGTTGTTCCAATAACATTTGTTGAAAAGGTTTTATATTCTTCTTTAAGTTGCCTTAATACCTTTGTGAAATCAACCGGCAATATTTGCATGGGTCTATTTCTGGATTCTCTATTTTGTCTATATTTAGGGTAATCCCACATTGTCTTGAATATTTTATATTATATAATTTGAGATCAGGTAGTAGTATTAGTCTTCCCACTTTGTTCTTTTTCAACTCTTCTAGGTAATTTTCAATTTTATATAGATTTTAGAATCAGCCTATAAAGTCTTACCAAAAAATTTCTGGGGATTGTATTGTATTATGTTGAATCAATAGATCATTGTGTTTCCCCTAGCCCTGGATTATATCATCTTCCTTCTGGACAAAAGCTGATGAAACAGACTTTGTCTGGAACACCATGTGTTTGCCAACATGGCAGAGGAAAAGGGGGCCATGGGTGATCTTAAACTTCTGCTAGAAACAATGCATATCATTTACACTCATATTCCATTGGCCAAAGGATGTAATATGGCCACATCTGAATTAAATAGGGTAGGTGTGTATAATCCTATTGCATGGAGTGATGTAGAAGGGGCAATGACATGGGTGAGCTATAATACATATCACAACATATTTTTTTAAATTGGGGTTTCATACTAAAACACAAATCTAATGGCCATTAATATTTTGAAAATTAAGTTATTGTTTTCAATGGCTGCCTAGTATTCCATTGTGTGAAATTAAGACGCAATTTCTTTGCCCAATCCAATTTGGATTGATTTTTCTTTGGTATAAACCATGCTGCAAGGAAATTTTGCAATTATTTTCTGAACACTAATCAATTTAAGAGGAGTCAAAATATTTATGATACTGAGAGTTCACATTCCATAATATATTATATAATACTATGCCTTTTTAATTACTTCACATTCTACATTAGTGTAGCACTGGTTCATATATATTCTTCAGGTGTATTATGAACATCATTAAAAATTATTTCTGTGCATTTGAAGGTTGTTGCATTTGTGACTCCTCTGAATTTAAAATTTCTAATTTTATAGTTAAGTATTATTCTTTTATTGTATTTTGTATAGTTATTTTATAATTAATACTATTACTGAATTATCCTAATCTGTCTAACAGATTTTCAATTGATTTTTCTAAGTTGTCTGAATAAAAATTTTATCTGCCCATAACAACATTTGCCTATTCTTTTTAGCATTTATGCCTATTTTTTGTTTCACTTTGTTGTTAGAAGTTCCCGAATAAAGGAAAATACTATTTAAAAGAGCCAGATGCTAGTTTTTCTCATTTTATTAAAATATTCCTCAGCTTTGGTCATTGATGTTAGTTTTCAATTGGATAAACAAATAACACATATACCCTCAAACTTTTGCGCATGTGTGCATAAATAGAAGTGTAGACATGTTAATATTAAGGAAGTTTTATTGTCTTTATATTTTACTTAGAATATTTATCAGAAATCCATGTTGAATTAGATTAGATTAATTTTGTGAATGCTGCTCCATTAGCAATATTGTTGTTAAGTTTACATCGATATGTAAATTCTTAAAACACAATAGCTTTCCCCTGTACCAAGTATAATTAACATTAAGACAGGATTTATGGCATATCACAAACCATATATGACAATAGCATAAACAAAGATGTTAAGTTTCTTTAAAAATAAAAATGTTTTAAAAAAGATGTTATGACTTGTAATTACAGTTTCTTACATAAAATAACAAGAAAGGAAGTTGTGGGGCCATGAACCATCTGACTTCAGGGAAGCCATCAAAACTTTTCAATTGCACACTTTGCTAGCTATATAGCCTACTCAAGGTGGGAAACTATATACCATTTTTTGGAACAGCCATATCTCATCAATCCTGGTTATGAGGAACAAGCCCATAGTAATGTGTCCAAATTCTCATTTATCTTTGATCCAATATCGACAAGAAATTTATTGAATTTATGTTACAAGAAGGGTCCAAAGCAAGAAATGAAATCTTCAATCATCTTAAGAAGGAGTAAAGACCCTAATCAGCTGTTAACCTTCCCTTCAATGGAATATTCAGGTAATCACATTTGCTTAATTTATTAATGTAATCAGTGCTATTATTAGAATGTCATTACTAGATTTTCTAATATTGAACCATATTTACTTTTCTGAAAAAAATCAATGGAGATAGATTTTTTATTCTTTTAACATATCACTGTGTAATATTTGTTAAAGTTTATTTGGATTATTTACATCAATATTCATAAATGAAAAGAAATGAATCAGTAACTTTTCCCCTATATTTTATTGTGAAAAATTTCTAAAACAGCAAACATGAAAGAGTTTTATGCTGACATGTTCTACCAATTTTGTACTTTGTTAATCAGTTATCTATCCATCTATTCACTCATCAATCCATCTAACTTCTTTAAGCATCTCAGGTTAAATAAAGGTTATCTGTTCACTCCAACCTCACCATGTATATCGTTATTAGAATCCAATATATCCTCAGACTTTTTCTTTTGGTGTGAAATTTAAATGCAACACAATGAAAATAATCTTAAGAGCATATCCACCAAGTTCTGATAAGTGTATATAGTTGTGCAACCCCAATTCACCTGGAATGTTCCATCATGTCCCTTCCCAATTGATCCTTATCTTCACCTTTCCTCTGAGAGGCAACCATTCTCCTGATTTTCACATCAAATGTTAATTATGCTTATTCTATATCTTTATGTAAATAGAATCAAACTTTTTTAAGCCTTCTGTCAATCAGCCTAAAGTTTTTGAGGCAAATCCATTTTGTTGCCTTATGAGACTTCATTCTTTTAAATACCCAATTAGATAAATAGACAACAGTTTGTTAGTCTATTTTCCTATTAATAGGTATTTGGACTATCTTCTATGGACATTCTTTTGCATATGTTTTTGTTTTCATTCCTTTCCAGTAAATTTCTAGGAGTGGATTGGTTGGGTCAGAGAGTAGTTCTATGTTTAGTTTTATTAAGAATCTCACAGATCTCTTGCCATAATGTTTGTATCATTTTACCTTCCCACCAATGTATGAAAGCTTCTTCCCTCTCTCTCTCTTTCCCCTAGCCCTTCCCTCCTTCCTTCCTTCATCTCCTTCTGATTATTTTCCTTAATTTAAATTTCCACAAGTTAAATTACTTACTGTGTCTAACAGTAAAGACATTTTTTGCTTTAACCTATTTTACTCCAAGTAAATTTTAGTTGATATGGAAAACTAGAAACAATGACCAATATTACATATATCACCACCTTCACCAATATTAGATTTTTATTCTTTACCTTTCTAGTAGGTGATCATTAAATGTAATATTTTATTAACAATTTTAAGGGTATAAATATTGTCCATCTTTTCCTATTTTAACCTATTTTTATATCTTCCTTTGCAATTTTCTTCTTTATGCCACAAACACATTTTCCATAGGAACATTCATTGGTTTCTTGAATATAAGAAATTTAAGAAATTCTTATTAAATTATTGGATATTTGTTTTATGTGTTCACATATATTTTCCATGTTTTAAATTTTTGTTTAAAATTTTTAAAAGTCAAATTTTTTCTTTCTTTTTATAAAACATTTTAATTTTTGTGTGATCAATCTCAATAGCTTTTTATTGACATAATTTGATGCTTGCTGGAGATATAAAATTCCAGCACATCTACATAATCATTGTAGACTTAATATTTGATCAATAAAACTTGCCCTCTTTTGCCTGTTTCTGATTTTTATCAGGAAATCAGAATTTTACTGCATTTTTCTGATAACTCCATTATTTTCAATTCTTTTATTTCTAATTTTTATTCACTTTATTTTAGGTTTATTTCACATTCATAAATTTCATATAGGTGATATATATTTGAGTATAGGTTTGTTTTTGTCTTTTTCACTCAGCCTGGATCCTGCCTATTTTGATTAATAGGAAAATTCATCTTGCTCTGTTTGTTGCTTTAAGAGACTGTTTTACTTATTGAACTCATCTTTGTGAGCACCTATTAAATGTCTGGCCTGATATGATTTACCTTCTTTCACCTTATTTTAATCCTTTCTTTATGTAATATGTTATAGTTGTTGTTGTTTTTTTGCCTTTTCCTCCATGAACTGCTTTCTTTTCTTTTTAATTTATCTGGTATTTGAGAAATAATTTCATCTGGATATTATTTGTTTTTTTATCTTAAAGTTAAGTTCTTATTTCATAACCGTATCCTCCAGAAATTGAAATATCTATTTCTTTAGCAGTGAGGTAAATAATACACTTTAAATTTCTTCCCATACCCTTTACCATATCATGGATTTGTTGATGGGCTATAAGACTTTTGATTATTCTATTATTAATATTTATTTTCTTCCATCATATATTTTTATAGAATATCCAAACAGACAGAACATTAGGATACACCCACCACATTTGTCCACCCACCAGCATCGGCACTCATATACTCTGTTTTTCCACCTGTTTTGAGTTGAACTTTTCAGACTCCTTATATATCCAGTTCTCCCACTTCTGGCCTTGGTCACATCTCTCTTGCCACCTCAAGGAGATTGGTCAGGGAATTCATTCTCTCTCCTGCATCATTAATATTTTATTTTATACTATATCATTTGATCACCATAATGTGTTTAATCTAATTTTTAAAAATCTTTATTTCACAAGACCTTGCTCACTAGTTACCACATCATTTATTTTCTCTCTTGCAACAGAGACATCTTTACTTGATTACATCAATTCATCCATTAGCTACCACTCCAGAAATTCTGGTGGTGTCATATTCACCATTGACATCCTCATTGAAAAATCTTGTGTCTTGGTGCATGTCTTACTTGACATAGGAATGACATTTGGTATATTCAGTCATTTTTTCGACTTTGGTATTGTTTCCTTATTTTGCTTTCAGGATATCACATTTGCTTGTGGGGTTGGAGTAGATGTTTGATTAAGGGTCTAATTTAATTGTTCTACTCCAGCTTTCTATTACTCAATCAAGTTTGGAAGTTTTAATGTTTCTAGACAATTGTTCATTTCTTTTTTTGGTATATAATTAAACATAATAATAATAACATGAGTACTAATATTAAACATGTTGCCAATTTTCAGAATGTGATGAGTGACTATGCCATTATTTGATAACAATGCAATAAAAATTTAAAATACAGGTAATATAATTTTAAAAGAACTCTATATTTAGAAACTAAAGCATACATGCTCAGTCTCAGCTCTGAAGTTTATGACTGTGTAGATGAAATAACTTGTATTAAAATGCTTACTGCCAGGCTTCAGCAGAAAAAGTAATACAAGACTGGAACACATGGAGTAGTATGTTTCTTTATAAGCAGAGGCTGTCTGTGATTGGGAAACTCAGAAAGACTTTGGAGGAAAGTGACATGTGAGCTAAGCCTTGCGCATTTGTGTATGTGTGTGTGTGTATATGTCCTTTTATAAGTCATGTACATTGCTAGGATTTCTTCTGTTTCTTCTGAATTTATATTATTTTCCCAGAGATGGGGCTCTTGTATGACACTATCCATCATCTCCTAATTTGTTTTTTTATCCTAAATTATATCCCATTGCCATTTGTGATTATTTTTACATCTCAGTTTCAGTGTCTTGACTAAGATAAATTTGCTCTTTAATTTAATTTGTGTATTAATTCCTTTTGGATACTTTTTGGTAAGCCTCATTCACTGAGTTTATAATCAGTGGTAAATACCTTCACAGGATGTTCTAGTAGATCTTTTTACATTTCTGGTATCTTTATTTAGAATGGTTGGGGTGATTGTAGCAGTTTTGTGTATCTCTAGTGAAGACAAATCCTGAAGCACATTTTGAAGAAGTTTGTGATTTCCAAGTTCAGGCGATGCCAGGTCCCAACTAGTGATCTTATCTGCATCTGGAAACTGCAACTATTCTTTTAACAAACAATTAGAACAGAGTGACAAAAATATCTGCCCTATATGCCTCCTTTTCCCAAAGAGATTCCTAGCTAACAGTGTACTAGTAAATGCAGATATTACTTTCTTCCTTGGGATTCTTTGCCCCAGTGACCTCAGCCAGTAAATACAACACATATCCCTCATTGTGACTTCCTCACTCTCAGGAGTTTAGAGAAAAAGAAGATACTACTCCTTTTAGGAGCTTACACATTTCTTCATTCCTGGTGCCTGCTTTTCAACTTCAGGTAAAAGATGTTAGCCTTTCTGCCAAGAAAGCCTGCATTTTTCTCTGCACCTGCAAGTGTCCCTAAAATCTTCAGGCAAAACGTTTATGAGGACAAAGTCAATTATTTGTCTATGGCTCTTTTATCAGAAATAAATAAGCAATTAAATGCTCTGCTGTTAATCAGATTAAAGAGAGGTGAATATTATTTTTTAAGTGTTGTACCAGGCACGTATATATATTTTACTTATTTGAATTGACTAAAAAAAAAAAACGATTTGTATCCCATACTATTAATTAGTCACTAAAATTCATGGAGGAAGTGCTAATTAGAAAATGTATTATCAGAATACCATGCTAATATTGTAAATAACTGTGCCCTCTTTCAACATATGAATGTATGCTCTTCTATAGAAGAAAATAACATTATGGATCATTTATAATTAGATTAAATTTTTAGGAACTATAAAGCAATTGTTTAAGATACCATTAAGGGAGTAAAAATGAATGATTCTCATTGTGAATGTATAGCCATAAACAATTTTTGGAGTGATCAGCCCTACTTTTATTTTCTACTTTATTCTATATTATAGTCTTGTTTAAGAGTTTCCCTTGCCAAGAAGAAACTGGCAGATGGAAGCATCTGACTTAGCTGCAAGCGTGATGCAACTTCTACGAGTACCTTATCTTGGTTCAGAAGGAAAATCTCTGGAGGTAAATGTCTTTCAAGATATCTAGTTTATTCATGAAGAACTGTGTTAATTTTGACTGGACACAATATTGAGTCAGAAGACAACAACCTTTTTATTTATCTTTTATTTTTAGAATGAATTAAGTGTAGGGAAAATGTGAGATTGGAGGACAAACTATAAGTGTGTGTGTTTGCATGTATTTGTGAATTGATTAGAGATGATGGCTAATGCCATTATGTAAATGAAATTGGCAGGAAATAGCTTGTAGAGAAAGGAAAGCAGAGAGATGGAAAATACATATTTTCTACACATGTCTTGGCTATATGGCCTTTAAAACATATTTATTGCTCTTTCCTGCAAGATTCTGATAACATGCATGGTAAAGCTAACTGTGATATAGGGGAAAAGTAGATATAAAAGTCAGTGTGTCATAAATACAGAGTGACTGCTAACACACACACAAAAACTCAGAAGCTCACAGAGCAATACAGACATTAAAACAGTATTGATTTCAATATTTTATAACCTGAGAAGCTGCTGCATGTTTTTATTTTGGAAGAAACATGATAAAGAGTCACATTTTAATGAATTATTCAAATCTGATTCAGCATGATGGCAGTAGGACAGGATTATTAGAGATACAGGAGGCAGAAGTTGGGGTCAAATATGAAACTGCATTTTCAGTCGAGAAGCCTAGAAAACGGTATGCACTATTTATTTTCAAGGAAGTCATCAAAAAACTTTTGTGGTCGGAACTCGGACTCATTGCTAAATATATTGAATAATTAAAGGTGACACTAGAATATGCATACATAAACACAGCCATACTAGTATACAGTTTCATAATCAAAACTGATAAACTGAACATAAACTCATGGTGACAGGAGCAATTAATTGAAGTCATGTGATTGGGTGAAAACTTTGAGAAGAACTGACATATAAAGAGCAGAAAACATACTGAAAACAGTGAATTGACAATAATGGGAAGAGGAAGAATAAAATTTAATATAGAAAAGAGAAATCTGTCATAATGGAGGTAGAATTAAACCGTTAAGAATTTCATAATGGTCAGAGTTTAAAAAATAAAAGCACAATGATTAACATATTTCATCATTAAGTGTAATGAGGCAGAATGGAAGTGTGGCAAACCCATTGGATTTACTGTTATGAGATGATTTGTGCGTTCTGTTTTAGTAAACCAATAGGACAGAAAATATATATAGGATAATGAAATGTAGTAATGTGGAAAGAAGGGAACCTCAGCTGCTGTCTCATACAATAGTGTAATCAGAAAATCAACCCTTCTGATTACATGTAGATAATGAAGTCATATAACTTTACATTCTCATTTAGAACAGGATAGCAGGTGAAGAGAACAGAAAGGACAAAATGAAGTTTATTAGCATTAAGTTCTAAAATTGAGGCGCTACATGTATGTTTGGAGGCAGAGGTAAAGAAACAGAAAAGAGAAACAGAAGGAGATCATGGGCGAGGGACCGGCTCTGGAACAGGGTCAGACGCGACTCGCCCAGATTCCCCTTAGCTCGCGCTTCCAGCGGCCCCGCACGCATCCTGGAGTCAGCGAATCCCCGCCCGCCTGGCCCAGGCCGCATCTATGCATTATGGGTGGTGGCATCCCCACTGCGGGGAGAACCCCATGCCTGGCCAGTCGCCAGCAGCCCTGCGGACTCGGAGAACCGCCCTTCGGGGGCAAGCAAATTGGCCAAGGATTGATGGCGTCCCCAGGCCCGGCGTTTCGCTGTGTTCCCGCCTTGTAGCCGGAGCCCCGCCCCTGCATGCCTGGATTGGCCCTGAGATTCGCTCCACATTCCCTTTGGCTGGCACTCTGTCAGTCACCCTACCCCGCCCCCTCGGGCCCACCCCGCCGGCGTGGTCCTGTGCGGCAGCCGGGCCACACGTTGATTGGCTGAACGGCGCTGTCCATCATGGAGCGGGCCTCACCCTCTTCGGGGCGTGGGGTAACGGAACCCCCACCAGACTTCATTGGCACCCGGAGCTTGTGGGTGCTCCTGGCCCCTCGAGTCCCTCCCAGTCCAGGGGTGCGGCGGTGGCGGCGGCTTTAAGATACTTGGGGTGTATTGGCACCGCGGCCACGCTGAGCTGGTGCACTTGTTCAGGCCGTGCTGCCGCGCGGGGATCCAGGAGTGCAGTGAGGGATGGATTATTTGGCCCACGGTGCGGGCGGGCGGCGGAGCGAGCGCGCGCAGCCCGTGCTACGGTACCCTCGCTCCGCCGTAGCGGCAAGTTTAAGGACCCAACTTGGCATGCCGGCTGGGCGCGGGGCTCTACGGGGAACCTCCAATAAGCGTGGAAAAGTGGGGAGAGCGACACTTGCCTTTGCAACGTTTCAGGAGCGCCGGTCTCGCGCCCCCAGTAAAGTTCCTGCTCTCTCGCCGTGCAGGGGACGGTCGCGCGAATGTGCCGGAAAGTTGTGCGCGGTCCGCCTCCCGTTCTGCGCGGCCTCGGGACCGGTTGGGGACCAGGCCGGGCCGCGAAGGACTGGGAGCGCTGCTTCCGCGGGCGACATGTGAGAGGGTGAGGGGCGCGGGATCTTGCCGGGGGTCCCGGTCCAGCCCCGCTCTTTTCAATTCTTTCTTAAAGGATTTCCACTTTGGCTGTGTAGAAAGGAAAATGACCATCGTCTTAACTGATGGAGAATAGGCTTCCCTACCACCATGGAGAATTTGCAGTGGTCATTATGGATTACATAATGTTGGCGTGGTCCCATTGGGTTCATTCAGAGATCAGAAGTTTGTGCCCATGTTAGAGGAGGTCTGTTCATCATTTTCACATTCAGTATTCCTTCCACAGTATGGAAATGACTATAAGTGTCCTCTAAAATTGACAAGAAAGTATAATGAACTTATAAATATTGGAATTTCCACCACCCACTTTATTTCTTCAGCCAGAAATGTATGAGGCATCTTGGACTCTGGTTCAAAAGAGTGTCAATTGCTTTACTGAAGGTTTTATAAATATTTGTTGAATAAACAAATGATATGAAAGAGAGATACATATTGTCTGGAAATATTAACTTCATTAAATCGTAGAACTTAAGATAATTAAATTAATAATGATTACATGTCAATAAGTTGACTAGTAATGATATATTAAATTCAGTAGATTCATTTACTCAATTATTTCATGAATATAAAGTGTGCTTTAACTATTATTTTCCTATCATAATTTTTATATGGCCATGAAAATTGTACTCAGAAGTAGCAGTGACAGCAAGCATCCTTCTTGATTTTAGTCTTAAAGGAATTGTGTTCAAGATCTTCACACTATATATGGTATTAGAAGTAGATTTTCATGGGTAACTTATAACAGAAGTTCCTGTTCATCTTTGGTTTTTTGAGAGAAAAATTAAAAATAGTTCAACACAAATCAATGTCAACAAGATCAATATATTTCTGCATTTACTTGGAAAGTTTCGATATTTTTATTTTAAACCATTATTGAGATGAATTCTTATATTTACTGAATTATGCTTGTAAACCTGGGCTAAGCACTATTTCATAATGATTTTTAAAAGAAATATTTGGCTGGATTAAGTTAGTGTTTTATTTATAGATATTGAGACTATCATAAGTGTTCACTGTTCTTTCTGGACTAGTGCTTTTCTAGGAATATAATCCTGATGACCAGTGAAGAATACCATACATGTTGTCATACTTTCAAGAAGACTACAGTCTACTGCTGAGAAAAAGTGTGTGATGATTTGAAGCCGGGTGGACCTCCGAAAATCATGTCCTTAGAGATAATACATTCCTGTGGGTATAAACCTACTGTAGGTGGGACCCTTTGATTTAATTATGATTCAGGGTGGATCATAATCTTCTTACTGGACTCCTTTATAATCAGGATGAAAATGGAGATAGACAAAGAGAGAAACCCACAAGAAGCACAGAGAGAAAGCCACAAAAGCAGAGGGAGCCAGAGGGAGCCAGAAGCTGAAAGCAAGAAAAACAGCATAGAAAGGATCACCAGCAGCTGGTCTGTCAGGGAGAAAGCATTGCCTGATGATGCCTTGATTTGGACATTTTTATCAGCCCCAAAACTGTAATCGTGCAGCCTAATAGATCTCCATTGTAAAAGCAACCCATTCCTGGCATATTGCATTTTGGCAGCCCAACAGAATAAAACAAAATGAAAAATAATTACAAGAGAGAATGATGGATAATGTAATAGGGAAGTTATAGGGAATGCAGGAACCAGCAGCTGTGGGAAGTGACATTCCTAGGGGAAATTGCGTTTAATATTGTGACAGTTTGGGGATTTCTGTGGATCCCAGAAAATATCATGTTCTTGGAGCTAATCCATTCCTGTCAGTGTGGGACACTTGATTGGATTGGGTTCAGTTGGGAGGGTCTTTGATTTGATTACTTAAGTGAGGCATGACTCAGGGTGGGTTTTAGCCCTCTTGTTGGAATCCTTTGTAAATGGAGAAACATATAGTGAGACACAGAAAAAAGCAGGGAAGGAGAAACTGCAAAAGGCAGAGAGAGAGAGGACTTAGAGGCTGAGGCTGGAATCAGTGGGGCTCAGAGGCCCAGAAAGAGACTCCCTGTGAGGCTGAGAGAGAGGCCTGGATGAGAGGGGAGGGTGGAGTCATATACCTGATTGCCCACAGCTGAGCTTAGAGAGAGCTTTGCTTGATGCCTTCATTTGGGCAGAGCTGCCATTATGCATTGCCCTGTGCCTGATTGCCCACAGCTGTCGCTTGTGTGAGATAGTATCTCTGATGATACCTTGATTTGGACACTGCCTGGACTCAGAACTGTAAGTTTTAACCTAATAAATTCCCATTATAAACAACAACCCATTTCTGGCATATTGCTCCCAGTAGATTTTAGAAAAACTAAAACATATAAAATCTGGAATACAGGAATGAAATTGGGTTAAGTAAGAGGAAATCTGACCAACAGAAATGGGTTGTACTTGTAAAGCAACAAGGAGAATGGAGGGCTGGTGAAGTTCTGGTGTGTTGACTCAGTGGCACCACTAGTTATCATTTAAGTAGCAGGTAGGATTCTGGCATGTAAGAAAGGTCTTCTCTGGTAGTTAGGGTGAAGGATATATTTTCAATTTTGAGTAGAAATGTGAGAATAAAGAAGGGAGAACAAGGCATAGAGAGTGTAGACAAAGAGAGTAGCTGGTGGCCACCCCTTGGCTTGGAAGGACAAGGGAAGGAAAAGGGCTTACAAAGTCAGTGGAGATTGGGAACTTTGGAGAGGGCTGCCTGGCACATCTTGAAGGGATGCAGCTACTCTCAGAAATGTGGTATGATGACACAAAGAGAAAGCAGGAAAAAATACTCTCCTCTTTCATCCCAACTTTTCTTACCATTGTGATTTTCTGGTGCTCTGAATCAGTAATCCTAACTATAATTCAGCAAGCAACCAAATTGAATAAGGCAGACACCTTCCACTGGCACACACCAGAACAAAGAGGGTGCAAAGTGGTTTGGAACTCAGTAAATAAATGCCCCCTGTCTTCTTTCTTTCTGCCCTGACATATTGAGCGTGTCTTCATTCTCATACATTTGCCCTAGGATTACCTACTGACATTTTCACCACCAGGCATCATGCTTGTGTTTCAGGCAAGAAGAAACAGTAAACTACAGGAGGAAAAAGTTACTCCCTTTGTTTTTAAAACAAAATATTGTAATTTGGTCACATTACTTTTTCAAACAAATTAGGTTTCAACAAGTTAAGGAATAAAAGGGTGATGGATCTTAAGTAGAAATTATCAGGATCAACAAAAGATGAGTGGGATTAGCTTGGTAGAGAATGGGGGAAGGGAGTGTCAGTCAGAAAGAAAGTATGATCAAGAACTGGAAGTTTAGGTTTCTGGGAAAATGGTGTCAAAGATGGTAGGCAAAGTGTGACCCTCTCACAACAAAGGAGCAGATAGAAGACAGAGGCCTATCTGAAGGAGCTGCTTTGGATATATATAGAACGGGAAGGTGTCCTGAGTCATCTAGGAGGGTTTTTGGAAGGAGAAAGAAGCCAAAGGAAAACCATGAGTTGCTTACCCCTGTGGCTGGAAGTGGCACATATACCCTGCCCTCACGGCAAACAGCCTGGGTTGGAGCCATGGCTTGCTGCTGTGCTGCCCTGATCAGACTGTGAGGGGGCATTCCCTGGGAAGAAGAGGGATCTGGGAGGGGGCAGAGGGGTTTCTTTGTGTTGAGTTTGGCCAGCTGAGCCCCCATTGAATCTTGGAAGAGACCCCGACCCAATGGGGAGAAGTGAGGAGGTTTTCCTCAGGCAGGCTGTCATACCCAGGTAAAGAGAGGAATTAGATTAGAGAGGGGGCAGGGATAGACAGATGCCAAATCAGCAAGACTCTGGCAAAACTGTTAGGAATCTAACCTGCCGGAGGGAAAGTGGGTGGATAGCATTCGGAAAGGCTAACTAGCCTAAGGAGACACTTTAGTTCAGTGGAGGAATTTCTGCCTTGCATATACGAGGTCCCTAGTTTGATTCCCAGCTCTTCTTAGAGGAGTGGTCCACCGGGTTAACAGGCATCCAGCTGATACTTTGACAGGAAACATGTAGACATTCTTATTGTATTAGCTTTTCTTGAATCTTTTATATATATATATATATTTTAAAAAGGTTTTTTTAAAAATTTTCCTTGTTTTACTCACTAAAACACAGTTAAAACCTGCAGAGGGCAGGTTGCAGGGTGATTGATTGATGAACACTGGCAGCCTGAGAAGCTCTTTAGGGGCCAAAGAGGGAAGGCTGTTTTTTTTTTTGTTGTTGTTGTTGTTGTTCTTTTTGCTTTTGCTTTTTTCCTCCTTTTTAAATTAGCTGCTGCTGTCTTGTCTCTTGTTCTGTTTCACCTTACATTGTTTCCTTTTTTTTTTTTTTTTACTGTTTTTTTTTTTTTTTTTTCTACCTATGCTGTTTCATTTCTTTCCTCCTTTTTTCTGTTTTCTATTTTCCCCTGCTGTTCTTCCATTTCACCTCTGTTTGGTCTAAAATTTTTCTTGTTTTTATTTCTATTCTCCTTTTTTCTCTGTTGTCTTTCTTTTTTTTACTTTTTTTCTTTTCTCAAAATTCCAGCCTCTTAATTCATTGTATATATTTCTCTCTATTCTGTTTCTCATGTCATTGTTTCTTTTCCACTTTTTTATTCTTATTCTTCTGTACTTCTTGTATTAATTATTCATTTTCCTAGATCTATATGGTTCTGTTTCTACCTTTTACTATTTTTCTCTTCTTATCTCTTTCCTTTTCTCTGGTCCTAATTTTTTTTTTCTCAAGAGAAACTAGACAACAGAAAGGAAATAGAACAAGAGGAATGGAGTGTCAAAGTGAAACCTTACCACAACACAAAAACAACAGCAAAATAAAATGCTAGAGTAGAGAGAGAAGCTAATCAACTGAATAAACCATCAAGATAAACAAATGTCTAGACACCAACAAAATATTACAAGCCATACTAAGAAACAGGAAGATTAATAAAGTTGACAAACTCTTAGCTAGACTGAAAGAAGATGCAAACACATAAAATAAGAAATGAGGAAGGGGATATTATCACTGACCCCACAGAAATAGAGTCCCATAAGAGGATGCTTTTGAAAAATTGTATGCCAAAAAGATGGCTAATTTAGAGGAAATGGACAAATTCCTAGAAATGCACAGTTAACCTACATTGATGAAAGAATAAGTTTTCTTCTTTCAACTCAACAGACCAATCACAAGTAATGAGATAAAATTAGTCATCAAAAACCTCCCAACTAAGAAGATCCCAGGGTCAGACAACTTCACAGGTGAATTCTACCAAACATTCTGGAAAAACTAACACCAATCCTGCTTAAACTCTTCCAAAAAATAGAAGTGGGGGGAACATTGCCTAACTCACTCAATGATGCTAACATCACCCTAATACCAAAGCCAAGCAAAGATGCCAGAAGAAAGGAAAACTGTAGACCAATCTCTCTAATGAATCTAGATGCTAAAATCCTCAACAAAATACTTGCTAGTCGTATTCAACAACATATTAAATGAATTATACTCCATGACTAAGTGGGTTTCATCCCTGGTATGCAAGGATAGTTCAACATAGGAAAATCAAATCAATGTAAAAAACCACATAAACAGATTGAAAGAAAAAAACCACATGATCATCTCTATAGATGCATGTGGCACTTTGATATAGTTATGGATTCCAAAAATAAATATTGGATTAGGCTTGTTAACAGGTCTGCTCCACTGGGCATGATTAAATTATGATTAGGGCTTTGATTGGGCCATGTCAGTAGGACATTGAGTCCTACTCAGAGATAAAACTACGTAGCAGAGCAGTGGAGTTAGTTGGAGTTTTGAATTGGAGAGCTGATGTTGGATTCTTGAGCTGGAGCCCTTGGGACTAAGCACATGGAGGAGCTTGGGCATGAGGAAAGAGAGAAGGGCGTGAGGAAAGAGAGAAGGGCGTGAGGAAAGAGTGAAGGCCCTGGGAATTGAGACAAGCTATTCACCTAATAGTCTATAGCTGGCCTTGTGGAGAGAACAAGCAGCTGAACCTGAGGAGAATCAAGCCCTGGGAAGAGAGGAAACCAGGAAGACAGACCTCTCACAGAGTTGGGTGAGGGAAATAACTTATGCTTTATGGCCTGGTAACTGTAACCTTCTACCCCAAATAAATATCCTTTATAAAAACCAACTGATTTCTGGTATTTTGCATCAGCACCCCTTTGGCTGACTAATACAATGCAGAAAAAGCATTTGACAAAATACAGCACCATTTCCTGGTAAAAACACTGCAAAAGATAGGAATAGAAGAAAACTTCCTTAACGTGATAAGGGTGTATATGAATAACCCATCACTAGCATCATATGCAATGGTGAAATACTAAAGGCTTTCCTGTTAGGATCGGGAACAAGACAAGGATGCTAACTTTCACTGCTACTATTTAACATTGTGTTAGAAGTACTTGCTCGAGTACTTAGGCAAGAAAAATATATAAAAGGCATCCAAATTGGAAATGAAGAAGTAAAAATTTACCTATTTGCAGACAACAAGATCCTATATATAGAAAGCCCTGAAATCTACAACAAAGCTTCTAGAGTTTATCAATAGGTTCAGTAGGGTGGCAGGTTATAAGATCAATGTGCAAAAATAGTAGCATTTCTGTACACCAATAATGAGCAATCTGAGGAGGAAATCAAGAAAGAAATCCCATTTGCAATAGCAACTAAAACAAATACCTAGGAATAAGTTTAAAGATGTAAATGACATATGCAGAATATTACATAACACTGTTAAGGAAATCAGAGAAGACCTAAATAAATGGAAAAATATTCACTGTTCATGTATAGGAAGATAAAATATCATTAAGATGTCTATCCTACCAAAAATGATTTATAGATTTAACAGAATCCCAATAAAATTTACCACAGTATTTTTTACTGAATTGGAAAAGCTAACTATGAAATTTATTTGAAAGGGCAAGGGGCTCCAAATAGCCAAAGATATATTGAAAAAGCAAAATGAAATTGGAGGAATCATACTGCTTGACTTTAAAATGTACTATACTAGTCAAAACTGCATGGTATTGGCAGAACAATAGACATACTGCCCAATGGAACCGATTTGGAGTTCTGATATAGATATCTACATATACAGTCACCTGATATTTGACAAGGCCACCAAGCCCACTCAACTGGGAGAGAATTTCAACAAATGGTGCTTGGAGAACTGTGTTTCTATATCCAAAAAAATTAGTAAGGAATACCACCTCACACCTTACACAAAAATTAACTCAAGATGGATCAAATATATAAATATAAGAGCCAAGACCATAAAGCTCCTAGAAGATAATGTAGAGAAGCATCTACAGGATCTTGTATTAGGAAATGTTTTCATGAGCTTTCTACCCCAAGCACAAGCAATGAAAGAAAAAATAAATAAATGTTACCTCCTCAAAATTAAAAACTTGCACCTCAAAAGAGTTTGTCATGAAAGTGAAAAGGCAGCCTACTCAATGGGAGAAAGTATTTGGTAACCGTATATTTGATAGGGGCCTAATAGTCAGCATATATAAAGAATTCCTACACCTCAAAAATACAAAGACAAATAACCAATTTTAAAAATGTGCCACTTATTTGAACAGACAGTTCTCCAAAGAAGAAATACAAATGGCTAAAAAGCACATGAAAAGATGCTCAACACCACTAGCTATTAGGGAAATGCAAATCAAAACTATAATGAGATATCATATACCCATTAGCCTGGTGGCTTTTAAAAAACAGAGGACTACAAGTGTGTGAGAGGACATGGAGGAATGGGAACACTTATCCACTCTTAGTGGGAATGTAGAATGGTACAGTCATGGTGGAGGACAGTTTGACAATTCCCCAGGAAGCTAACTATAGAACTGCCATATGATTCATTAATCCCACTGCTGGGTATATAACTAGAACTGAAAATAGGGACACAAACAGATATATGCACATCAATGTTCATAGCAGCATTATTCACTGTTGCCAAAAGCTGGAAACAACCCAAAGGTCCATCAACAGATGAATGGAGAAACAAATAGTGGTATATACATACAATGGAATATTACTCAGCTGTAAGAAGCAATGCAGTATTAATGCATGGGATAACATGGATGAACCTTGAAGACCTTATGTTGAGTGTAGCAAGCAGGCTAGGCACTGATGTACAAATACTACATGACCTCACTAATATGAATTAAACAAATTGAGCAGGCTCACAGAGCTAGAGTCTGGAAGATAGGTTTACAGGAGCAAGAAAGGGAGAAGAAGATTGTGAGCCAATACCCATATGGGCAAAATCTATGATAAGGTAGAAGGGTGTAGTTGTGGTGTGGATGGATAACAGTTGTGCAATGATGTTATTGGGTTAGGTGGTACTTGTCTGTGATGGGGGTTGAGTGGGAGGGTGGGTTAGACTGTCCATGGAACTGGGGGGAGGCTTGGGGGAGGGAGCAGTGAACTTTGGGGATTTGCAGGTATATGGTTGAAAGTACAATGTTGGGAATGTTATTTTGGGAAATATGGCAGGGGAGGGATACTGGTTTAAGGTGTTGGATGTGGAGGGCACATGGGACAGGGCACACCTGAGGCAGGCTTATAGGGAGTGCATAGCATTCATCTTGTCATAGTGTGTTATATCAGCGAGTGGAGACTCATTATGAGCAGGAAGATGTTGGACTGCCATCCTGAGGTGCCCTGCTGTGAGCAAGTTGAGGGGTGGCAGTCTCCTGAGATTATAGGCAGTGCCTAATAGGGGACATAGGCCAGTATGTCAATCCCTCAATATTGTTGCAAGTAACTATGAATTTTGTCCTTCAATGAGTTAATTCTGATGGGTCCTGAGGGGAGGAGGAGGGAGGAATAGAATAGATGGAACACTGGGAATTTTTGGGGTGATGGAATTGTTCTACATAATCTTGCAAGGATGGATACAGACCACGTCAGATTTCATCAAAATCTATAAAAGTATCTAGTCTAAAATGTAAACAATGTAAATCACTGACCATTGATAGTATCAATGTTTCAATATTTGTACATCAATTGTAACAAATATAAAATGTTATTAATAGGGGATAGTGGAAAATGGAGAGGTTGTTGGGTATATGGGAATCATCGATAGTCTGTACATGACTTTTCTGTAACCTAAAGCTTCTTTGAAGACAAAATGAAATAAACACTGGGTGAATAAATGGAAGCAAATGTCACTGTACATACAAGACAACAGATCTTACAGTGATTAAAGACATAATGTCAAAAATTTTTTTAATTTATATTTTTTATTTTATTTCAGACTTTTAAAAAGTTTTTGTATTTTATTTTTTAAACTATCGTTATATCACTTTCCTATTGTATTCATTTATTTTGTTGGCTTCAATTTTGAAGAAGTTTTGGATCACAGAATGATTAAAATTGTGGCAGGGGAGGATCATTGGTGCTGGGTATCAGAGATGTGGGATGCATGGGAGGAGGCCACCTGGGGCATACCTATAAGACATATGAATGTGTTTAAGTATTCATGTGTCATTGTCATAGTGTGCAGAGATTCACTCAATAAACAAAGAAATATTGAATTTCCATCCTGGAGATTTCTGCCACATTCTCTAATGTGACAGCAAGAATCTCCTGAGTCCAGGGACAGTGACTAGTGAAGGAGATGGACCATTGATGGGCCCTTGATTGTGATGACTGTACTTGTGAACCTTTACTTTTCAAATTGAAACTTAGCATAGTATTATAGGGTGCCTAAGCATTACCTCCTGAGAGCCTTCTTGTTGCTCAAATGTGGCCTCTCTCTAAGCCAAACTCAGCATTTAAATGCATTACCTTCCCCACAGCATGGGACATGACTCCTGAGGATGAGCTTCCCTGGCACTGAGGGATTACTACCAATCATCAACTAGCAATGCAACTGGAAAAAGACCATGACCAAAAAGGGGAAAGGGGAAAGACATGAATTTACATGGCTAAGATACTTCAAAGTGAGTTGGGAGGTCATTTCAGAGGTTATGCTTATGCATACCTCAGCAGGTACTCATTGACTGCCAAAGTAAATATAACCTCAAATAATGGGGCTTCTGAGGGCTCTGGAGACATCCAGACACTATAGGCAGAGCAGACAGCTCAGGAGTTTGGCACCTGGCCAGTTGGCCCTACTTTGGAATTTATGCTCCCCAGTGTGATAGAGTTAGACTCAGTTGTGTTTTCCCTACACATGGCTCTGCTGCCCCTCTCTTTGAACCTATAGTTAGTACTAGAGTTGATTGGTGTGTGTCCAAGACTCAACCAGGACAACTAACAAGGAGATGATGATTGACAACGACTATCTCAAGGAACATAGAGAGTCTGCACCTGCATGCAAGATAGTCCCATCCATCTGTCCCATGGGATCAAAGCCCCCTCTCAATTAGAGGTGGAGTGGGCATCACCATCCCAGAATCCTCAGGATTGGGGAATGGACAATGGACTAGAGTAAACTTAACAGTTGTTCTACTGTAGACTTGTGATCCTAGCAATGGAAGAACTTTGATCATGGATGTGGAGGCAGTGGCCACTGGAGGTTCTGAGGGGAGGGAAAGGGAAAAATGCATGTAATTTGGGGGCATTTTTGGAGCTGGGAAATTATCCTGAATGACATTGTAATGACAGATACAGGTCATTGTATATCTTGTAATAACTTGCAAAAATGTTCAGGAGAAAGTGTTAACTACAATGTAAGGTATAATCCACACTTAGTGGCAATGCTCCAAAATGTGTTCATTAGTTGTGGCAATTGTACCACAGTAATGTAGGATGTTGTTGGTGTGAGAAAATGTGGGAGGACTAGGGAGCAGGGCATATGGGAATCTCCTATATATTTTGTGTAACACTTATGTAATATAAGTTTCTTTAAAAATAAACGATAAAGTATATTTAAAAAGATTAATTTAAAAAGTTTATAATAAAATTTAGAATAATTCAGAATAGAAAAAGTAACTTGACTTGTTGACAGGGAATAAGCACATAGTGAGCCACTTATCTAGTAGAAAAGAAAAATTTATTACAGGAAATTCAATAAAGATGCTTTTACAAAAACAAAACATGGACTGGAAGTTTAGAAACATTATGTTGAAGGAGCAGGAGTAGCTCAGTGGTTGAGTACCTGCTTTGTATGTATGAATTCCCAGGTTCAATCCCTGGTATTATCTGGGGAAAAAAAAAAAAAAAGACATGTTAAGTATCAGAAACTGGAATCAATTCAATATTTGTAGAAAGTAAAATGAGCAGTAGGAATCACCAGGGAAATACTGGAAAGGAATGAGGGAGCCAAACATTTAGTATTGTTTAAGTCATTTTAAAGAAAACAGTAGAAAAAATTGGGATAGTGAATATGAAAACTACACAAGAAAGAATTTTTGGTGACAACCCAAATGTAAAATTATTACATAAATATAAAGAACAGTTAAAAGCCTAAAAACAAAGGAAAATATTTACTACAGATGTGCCATTTAAAGTTTTTACATTATCAATTCAGAATGATAAACGTACAAACCACAGAAAAGAGCTGAACAACCCAGCATGAAAAAGTTTTCAAGTTAAGAAGAGAAACAATCTGAGCCCCATTTAGTTACCTATTTAAAATCTATTAAAACTGATGAACATGTGCCAACTGGGCCCTGAGCTTCAGTGGAGTTGCAACACTTACTCTCCAGTTCTTTGGACTCGCCCAGGACAACTATCAAGGAGGTGAGGATGTGGACAACCACCATACCAAGGAATCAAGAGAGTCTACAACTGCAAGAAAGAGAGTTCCGTCCATCAGCCATATGGGATCGAAACCCGCTTTCAATTAGAGGTAGAGTGGGCAGCACCATCTGAGAATCCTCAGGATTCGGGAATAAAATATGGACTAGAGTGGACTTACTAGTATTCTACTACAAACTTGTAACTCTAGCAATGGAAGAAAATGTATCATTGATGTGGAGACAGTGGCCACTGGAAGTGCTGAAGGCAGGGAGAGGGAAAAAGAGGTGTAATACGGGGGCACTTTCAGGACTTGGAATTGTCCTAAATGACATTGCAATGACAGATATAGGCCAATTATATATCCTGCCATAACCTACAGAATTGAGTGGGGGAGATTGTAAACTACAATGTAAAGTATAATCCATCATTAGTGGCAATGCTCCAAAATGTGTTCATCAATTGCAATGAATGTACCACACTAATGAAAGAAGTTGTTAATGTGGTGAAAAGTGGGAGGTTTGGGGAGTGGGGCATATGGAAATCCCTTATATTTTTTAATGTAACATTTTATGTAATCTAAGTATCTTTTAGAAAAAAATAAAATATCTATTAAAAACTGATGGACAATCAAACATATATATTAAAAAATAATTGAATATCTTTGTCATCTGAAATATAGGCAAAAATGAAATAATTATTCCTGTCTTAGCAATGGGAACTATAACTCTTTAGTAGGAGAATAAAAATCTTTTTACACTGTTTCTTGGTACATTACTGAAGAAAGCAATAGAGATATTTTTGAAAATTGTCATGCCATCATGAAAAATTTTTCATATGGTAGAGTTTATTGAAGTACTATATATAATTGGAAAAATAGAAGCAATATTAATGTCCAACAGTAGAATATTTGTTTAATAAATTGTTATGTACGATATTTTAGAATACATTCCAAGTATTAATAATATACACACACATACATAGATAGTGATTGATAGAAGATAGATGGATATGTGTTACAATGGTCAAATATACACAGTATATTGTTGAATGGAGAAAACAGATTATAAAACACTATACATAGTTGGATACTATTTTATACACTATTATATATATATGTGTGTGTAATTGCATTTGATGCTGTCACCAAATGGAACCTGATATTTTATTGCAAAAATTTCCTAAACATTTTTCAATGTAAAATGAGTGCTTGGGTAAGCACATTTGTGCAAGTCTGGTGACAATACCGATGATTTCAAAATTTTTAATTGCTTACCTGTCTTACCCTAAAATAAACATGAAATTAAAAATAAAGCTTTTAAACCCACAGAAAAAATTAAAAAAAACATATAACAGAAATGTATTTTCCTAAGTCCTGAAAGCCCCATGAAATAATAGTTCATGTCTGTTTTTCAGGATTTTACTTTTCTTTTTCTTTTCTTTAGCTCCCACAATTTCCATCTTATGCTGATCTGAGTGAAGTGCACTTAAGAGTTCCACCCAAGTGATATACCCATGGGCTATGATTTCTGTGGTTTAGCACTTTGATTTTATCCTATCTAAAATATCCTAAGACCTCAAAATGAGAAATTAACTTAAAAAGTGAATCTGAACTGTTGCTGCTCTTAGGGAAAATGGTACTGCAGTTATATATTTTTTAAAGCTTCCTATAGATCAAGCTATGCCTAAATTGAGCTCACATTATGAAATTAAGAGAAGAATGGGCAAAATACTCTGGTAAGGATTAGGAGATAAAACAAATAACAGGTTTAGATCCCCAACAACCTCTCAGAATAGAGCTAGTGAAGAAAGGCCATGAAAAAACTACTCTTTAAGGACATAGGATGTATAAAGTAAGGAATGTAAAAATGTAAGGGAATGTATGATACTATCAAATTAGTCAAAATCAAAATCTAGTGGAAAAAGTAATAGAAGTTACAAACTTTATGTTTTAAATAGTAGAGTAGACACGTATGAAGAGAGAAATCACGAAATTGAAGCTAGATCTGAACTCAGGACAGGGATAAAAAGAGAGAAAAAATGAAGGAGCGGTTGAAAGACAGGATGAAAAGAAAATGATCATGATTGATCACTAATCCATAGATTTTAGCTAAAATCTATGAATAAATAACTTTTTTCCCATTGAGGTTAATGTGACAGTTTGGAACTTTTTGTGGATTCCAGAAAGGATCATGTTCATGGAATTAATCCATTCCTGTGTGTGTGGGTCCCTTTGATCAGATTGCTTCAGTGAGGTATGTCCCAGGGTTGGTCTTGATCCTCTTGCTGTAGTTCTTTATAAATGGATGACTGAAAAAAAAAAAAACACACACACACAGGGAAAAGTAGCAGAAACAGAGAAATCCCAAAAGGCTGGAATCAGTGGAGCTCAGAGGCATGGAGAGAGGCCCACGAGAAGCTGAAAGAGATGAGGACCAGAGGAGAGGGAAGAGAGAAGTCATATGCCTGATCACTCGCAGTTGAGCTCAGGGAAAATGTGAACTTGGTGGGGAAGGCAGAGACTTCTGCAGGGACTGGTCACCATTGTGCCTTGCCACATGGCAGGAGTCCAGAATCACCAGCAGCCAACCTTGCGTGAGACAGCCTCTCAGATGATGCCTTGATTGGGACATTTTTCACAGCCTCAAAATTGTAAGCTTTTAACCTAATAATTTCCCATTATAAGAGCCAACATTTTTTCTGGTATTTTGCTACTAGCAGCTTTTAGCAAATTAAGACAATGTGATTTCAAATGTTTTCTTATTTTGAACAATGCTGCAGTGACTAATGAGTTTCTTGTATATATCTATACATATTCCAAATGTATAATTCTTGGAGTGGGATTACTGGGTTGTAAGAAATGTGTTTGTTCAACTTATTTGCTATTGCCAAATGATTTTTTCAAAGGAAATCAATTTATACTGCCATCAGCAGTGGAAGATAATTCCCATTACTCCCTGTATTCATCAGCCAAAGGGATACTGATGCAAAGTACCAATAATCTGTTGGTTTTTATAAAGGGTATTTCTTTGGGGTAGAAGCCCACAGTTACCAGGCCATGAAGCATAAGTTACTTCTGTCACCAAAGTCTATTGCCATGTGTTGGAGCAAAATGGCTGCTGATGTCTGTGATGGTTCCTCTCTTCCCGGGGCTTGCTTCTCTCTAGTCAGCTCCTCTGCTAGCTCCACAGGGCCAGCTGTAGACCATCAGGTGAATGGCTTGTTTCTCTTCTTAGGGCCATTTCTCTTTCCTCATGACCAAGCTCCTTTGTGTGATTACTTCCTGGGGCTCCAGCTCAAAAATTCCAACATCAAAGCTCAACTCTGTCCTTTGCCGTGCCTTTTATCTGTGAGTACCCACTTACGAAGGGGCGGGGACTCAACACCCTGCTATCATGACCCAATCAATGCCTTAATCATTATTTAATCAGGTAAACCTCTGAATCCAATATAATCTAATATGCACAGAGGAAAAGACCAGTTCACAAACATTATCTATTTTTGGAATTCATAAATAATACCAAACTGCTACACTCCCCTTTTAAATTTTCACCAATCAGTTATTTGTGAAATGTATCTCATTACTGCTTTAATTTGCATTTTCCTGATGAGGTTATGTTGAGCACCTTTGCATTTAACTATTAACAGTTCAGTTCTCTTGTTTTGTTAATTGTCAATGTCATTGCATATATTTCTATTGGTTGTTTCATTTTATTGATTTGAGTGTGATCTTCATGTATTCTTCATACAAATGTGTTTTATGATTTCAAATATGACCTAAAAATATAATTAAGAGGTTATAGCTTGCATTTTAATTTTGGTGTCTTTTGGGGACAAGGTTTTACTTTAGGAAATTTACTACTGTTGTTATCTGTTGTTATGATACACTCTTTTTGTTTTTTTGACTGAGGTTTATTTCCTTACTCTGAAGTTATAAATATAGTATTAGGGTTCTCTAGGAAAACAGAAACAATATGATATGTATACATATATAATTATTAAAGGAATTATCTCCTGTGACCAGCAAGTCCAAGTTCACAGGGCAGGCCAGAAGCTGTAAATTCCAATAAAGGTGAAGTTGTGTTCTGCAGTAGAAACAGGCTGATTGATGAAGAGGTAGACATACTTTTTGACTGCTGAAATCCTCAGTTCTACCTTAATAATCAGAAAACTGATTGGATGAGGAAATACCTCTCATTGCTGAGGGCAATCTCCTTTGTTATTTGTGGATGCAATCAGCCATAGTAGAGCAAACAAATCATATAGATGCTAATCCATCTATGAAATACCATCACAGTAACAATCAAGTCAGTGCTTGCTTGACAAATCATACACCATAAAGTAGCCAAGGTGACATATGTAATTAACCATCACAAAAATGTTTTATGCAAATTCACTGTTCTATTTGGAGTAGTACTCAATAATAAAGAAGGGGAGAGAAATAGAGATAGAGAGAGAGAGAGAGGAAGAGAGACAGATATAAGTACATATATATACATATGTATAAAGCTATCTCTAAATTCAAAATACATAAATTTATATGTAAATATATAAATTTAAAATACATATTTGCATATATACTTTTTATTAGAGAAGTTGTGAGTTTACAGAAAAATCATGCATAAAATACAGTGTTTCCATGTACTACCCTATTAACACCTTGTATTTGCATTGTACATTTGTTACAATTGATAAAATCACATGTTTATAATTGTACTATTAACTGTAGTCCATGGTTTACCTTATGGTTCACTGTTAACACAAACTGACAAAACTTCATTGTGACATAAATTTAATTAATCTCTATACATTTATTTAATTTTATTTACTGATTGGGTTAATTGAGCCATTCTTTAAATTGTTTATTTTATTTTCTGAGTATGGATTTCACTGGAGGCAAAAATGGAAATAGGTAGACCAGTTGTCAGGCTATTGTTCCATAAAATAAATTATGGTGGTTTAAACTATGTTGGTAATGAGGGGATGGGACAAATGGGCAGGTCCAGGGTATATTGAAAAACTTGAGCTAATAGAATTTATCAGGTGCTCAAATTATGGTTTTGCAGGTAGAGAGTATGATTCCTAAGTTCTTGGTTTAGCTTGCTCTTATTCCTTTTAGCGTTTTGGCCATTTGCCCCAAGTGGGTCAGAATGGGTTGAATTAACAGCATTATTTAGGGTGTTCTGATAATGACTATAGTAGAGAACATTGTGGAGTCTTCAACTCCCTCCCTATTAACATGATCTATGAAGCTGAATGACTAAATGAGACTGAGATGAAGGAGATAGCAAGGCAAGAGCAGAGGCTTACTAGGGCATCCAAAGAAATGCTTGTTTGGTCTACTTATAGCAAGGAATAGAAATGTGCAAGCAGCTGCAATAAAAATCTGTTTTCATTTTTTGTGAACATATATTTCCCATCTTCCTTAATAGTTAGGTCCATGTTTAAGTGATAGCTAATTGAATGTAAGTGGAATGATGAGTGACACTTTGAAGTCTGTGGATGACATGTTTATTGCATATGCAGAACTTAAATCAATCTGAGGACTGAATGAATGCATGAATTGATGTCTGTCCCCACTCCTGCTGATCTGGAAACAAACTAGACTGTTAATTAAATAAGACAAATTTTTATTGCATTGAATTCATTATAAGTTTGTGTCAATTTGTTAATGAAACCTAGTTCACCATAATTGAAAGAGAAATTGGAATTGGACATTTTGGAACTGATAGTAATAGAACTTTAGCCATTTGAACTAATTTTTTAGTTTTCATATCTCTTTTCCACTTTTATTAATTTTGTTTTACTTTGAGTCATGCTTCCATTTATCTTTAGACACTTATATTGAATATTTTTTCCAACTCTCATTGTTTAAATTTTAGTAACTATTTTTCCTTCTAAGATTGTTTCTTATAGCATCTTGGTCTTGTTTCATGAATGCAGTATCATTTGTTCTCCCTCTGATGATATTAAATCTTTATTTTAGGGGGACTCTTCAACTGCTCATGATTTGTGTCTGTTTCCTGTGAGTTCTTTTTATTAATTCCTGTGTGTTTGATTTGGCACTCTTTCATTTTAGAAAATTCCTTCAAATATCTGCTGGTCCACTCATATTTAACAATTGTTGAAAAATTTTGAAGCTTCATTCTTATCTGATTAAAAGATGAACTGGCCATTTTGTCATAGAACACTCAATTTGGGGAACTATTTCCCTGTAGATGTTGTTTCTCCAGAAGAGAATCCTCCAGTATCCACTGAAGGGTGGTTATTGAGCAATTATTATTCTGGGTGTAGCACGAGGGATAGGGACTAAGGACCCCTAACTTCATTAAATAGACTTTTAGTTAATATTCCTATGTCTGGCATTTGTTAAATCTTTGCCTTCCCCTGTGACAAGTATTCTCAGGCCTTGAAATGCTCTCATTCAAATTCTCTATTCCTTTATTCCACAAATACTTATTGGGACCTATGACATGTCAAGTTTGAATAAAAACATAAATCCCTTCCTATGTGGAGTTTGCATTCCAGCAGGTAGAAGCATTTAAAAAGCAACAAACATCATAATTCTATTGAATTTTTCAGGAGAGTATTGTAATAAATTTATTAAATAACCATTCCATAGTAGGAATGTATTATCAATGTTATGAAAAATGAGCAGAATAACAGGAATTAGGAGAATAGGATGTTGGGAAGGGGGTGTAATTTTAATGGGATTTCCATTAATGGGATTTTAATGGGATTGTGGCAGTTTGAGATTATTTTATGCATCCCAAAAAGAGAAAGATTATGTTTGTAAACTAACCTTTTCCTCTAGGTGTGATACACTTTGATTGCATTAAATTCAGTTGAGAAACCTTTGATTAGGTTATTTTATAAGATTGCTCTAGGGCAGGGGTTCTTAACCTTTTTTGTGCCACAGACCCCTTACGAAGTCCACACTATACTGTGTATTATTTAATAAATATATCACACCTGCACCAACACGTTCCCACAAGAATATTGTGGGGTTTTTTTCGTTTTTTTTTTTTTTTTCAATCCAAGCTCATTGACCCCTTGTTAAGAATACCTGCTTTCGGGCTTTTGATTAGACTACATTAGCGGTTGTGACTCAGGTTGAGTCCCCGCCCCCTTGCTGGGTCTGATATAAGTGGACACTCACTCAGACACAGGAAGAGAGTGCTCTCATTTTTGATGCTCCATGTGACAGAAAGGAGAAGGCTAAGACAGCTGAGGTCCTGGGGAGAGATGAGACATTTGCCTGATAGTTTACAGCTGAATTTGAGAAGAGAGCTGAGCAGCTGTCCTGAGAGAGGAAGCCCAGAGAGGAAGGAGAGACCAGGCAGAGATCACCCTCCATCTTGCTTCAACACATGGCAGCTGACTTTGCTGAGAAAGCATCTATTATAGTGCCTTGAGTTGGTTTTTTCATGCTTGGAGCTGTAAGCTTTTACATAAAAAATATCCGCATTATAAAAGAGAACAGATTTCTGTTACTTTGTATGTGTACCCTTTTGCCAAACGAGACAGGGATGATAGAGAAAACACTTGAAGGATGTGAAGGAATTAGTCTTGCAAATATATAAGAAAAAGTATTCCAATCATATAGGACTGAAGAGGGAACATTTCTGGCATGTACATGGAAAAGATAAAAAATTATGGAGGGACCCCAATTAGCAAGTGAGAAGTTAGGGTGAGATGGGATGCAGAGGGGAAGTGGAGTCAGATTGGGTAGAATCCTACTGGCCATTTTTTCTTCGAGAAGTTGTGGGATTGTAAGCAATAATGCATAAAATACAGGATTTCTATATGTCATCCCACTATTAACATCCTGCATTGGTGTGGTACATTTGTCATGACTGATGAAAGCACATTTTAAATTGTACTATTAGCTATAGTCCATGATTTAATTTAGGGTTCACTGTTTAGTATAGGCCCATGAATTTTTTAAATAAAAATATTCTATTGCCATGTATACAACCTAATATTTCCTTTTTTAACCATACTCAAATACATATTTGAGCTATTAATTATATTCACAATATTGTGCTACCATCACCACCATCCATTACCAAAACTTTCCCATTGTTCCAAATCGGAGCTCTGTACATTTTAATTTTTAACTTCCAAGTTAGGATTTAACATCCCCAAATCCCTACTGGCTATTTTAAGGATTTTAGATTTTATTCTGAATGACATGGAAAGCCAATGGAGAGTTTTTATGTTATTGTATGGCTTATTTTTAAAATATGTCTTTGGCTGCTGTGCTGCAAATAGAATATATGGATTGATGTTGGAAGCAGGGGAATAGACTATGAATCTCATGCAGAAATCCAGTAGAGATGATGGTGGTCAGGAAAAGTAAGGTACCATGGAGATGGTAAGAGACTTAAACTTGCTTCATATAATACCACAGTGTCTCTTGAAATTTATATCACTTTTCAGGCAAAAAAAAGTCATTAGATATAATGACTTTTTTCTACCCTGAAACATGTTAAATATATATAATAAGTAAAACTTGACATTAGAATTTTAGGGAAAGATATATCATTATTTGCAGGACATAATAGCTTCTCAGAAAATATATCATGTAAAACACATAGAAATTGCTCTCTATGTTTGAATGAACCCAAAATATTTTATGCACAAGTGAGAGGATAAGGCAGCCTTTATATGACTCTTCAGTCTGTGGTTTTTCTGGGATATTTCTCCATATTTTGAAGAGTTCTTTTGAAAACCCAAGGATGTTCAAAACTTGAAATAGAGCGAAAAAAAAAAAAAGGAGAATGGAATGAATACAATAAAAACTCTTAAGTGTACAATTCAGAAGTATTAATTAAATTCATAATGTTATGCTACCATCACTACAAACCATTAGCAAAATTTTTCATCACATCAAACACAAACTTGATACCCATTAAACAATACCTCTCCATTACCCCCCCACACACACAGGTACTGATAACCTCTAACCAACTTTCTCCCTTTTTTATGTATTAGTTTATTCTGGATATTCATGTAAGTGGAATCATAGAATATCTGTCCTTTATATCTGGTTATTACAATCAGCATAATAGTTTCATTCATCCATGTTGTGGCATGTATCAGAGTTTCATTACTTTTTTTTACTGAATATTATTCCACTGCATGCATATATATACCATGTTTCATTTATCCTTTCATCTGTTGATGGACACTTGGGTTGTTTCTACCTTTGGGTTATTTTAAATAATGCTAATATGAACATTCATGTATAAGTATCTGTTAGGAATGCTGTTTTCAATCTTTTGAGCATATACCTAGAAGTATGGTTGCTGGTCATATGCAAATTCTGTTTAAATCTTTAAAAAATTACCAAACTGTTTTCCTCAGACACTGCATCATTTTACCTTTCCATTCACATTATTTTTTAACCATTTTTTTTCTTTTATAAACATTACATGCATACAGAAAATTGCATAGAATAAAAATGGCCAATTTAAACAGTAATTATAAAGCAAGTACAAACTCCATACCCATTAAACTATATATTAACCCCATACATATATATTAAACCCATATAATTGAAAATATTGCCAATATCTCGAATCCATCCCAATGGATAATGCTTTACTTTTCCTAGAACTTACCATATAACAGACATAGGAATTTCACTCTAGTTTTTATTTTTTAACCACCTTTTAAAGCACCTGTACAATATTGCATAGTTTTTCTTGTTTTTGAACTTTAGATACAACGTGCATTATATATTTATTTGTGTCTTGAATTTTTGCTCTTTTGTTCTATTACCATATATATAACCTAACATTTCCACTTTTAACTACATTCAAATATATAATTCAGTAATGTTAATTATGTTCACAATGTGCTAAAATCATCACCATCCATTCACAAAACTTACCCAACATCCCAAATAGAAATTTTGTACATTTAAATCATTGACTCCCTATTCCCTACTTCCACCATGGTAATCTACATTCTAGATTCTGGTTCTATGAGTTTGGTTATTTTCCTTATTTCATATCAATGAGATCATACAATATTTTCCCTTTTGAGTCTGGTTTATTTCACTCAATATTATGTCTTCAAGGTTCATCCATGTTGTTGCATGTATCAGAACTTCTTCCCATTTGTAGCTGAATAATATTCCATTTTGTGTAGATACCACATATTGTCTATCCATTCATCTGTTAATGTAATCTTGGAGTCCTTCCATAATTCTATACTTAAATTTCTGATGAATTGCCAAATGTCTTTCACAGTGACACCATTTTACATTCCCAATAACAATGAATGAGTGTTCCTATTTCTCCACATCCTCTCCAACTCATAATTTTCAGTTTTTGAAATAGTAGCCATTCCGGTAGGTGTGAAATGGTATATCATTGTGTTTTTTATTTGCATTTCCTTAATGCCTAATGATGTTGGGCATATTTTCATGTGCTTTTTGATCATATGTATATTCATTTTAGAGAAATGTCTCTTCATTTTTTAAATGGTGTGGTGATTTGGAGCTATATGTACGCCAGAAAAACATGTTCTTAAACTTAATCCTTGTAAGTATGAGTAAATTGCTCTCTCTGCTCAATGGTTACTTTTGCCCATCCTCCACTGTCACAATAGGCAGCAGTGGGATCCAGCCACTGTTATAGCTTGCTGGTGCCAAAGAAAGAGCCATAGAAACCTTGTTCCCCAAGATTGAAGGGGGACAAACTTGGGTACAGGCCCAAAGCTGTCTACTACTTTTGATTAGCTGCTTTGGATAATTGGGGATATGGACCTGAGGGCAACTATTGTTCCAGTGCCTCCCCTTCACCACCAAAGGTGGCAGAGGAGACTTAAAGAAAGAATGCTTCCTCAGCGCTGCAGAAGACAGTTGGACTGCATTTGCTAGAAAGGTGCCAAGTCAAGAAAGAACAGCTTTGGGCAGCCATGGAAGAACCTCCTGTCATACTTTCTGGCCACTACCTGATCCTTTACCCAGAAGCTACCCCGGCCAGTGTTTGTTTTGTGGTTGCTGGCCTTGATCTGGCTAGAAAAGACTTACTTGCGAAACTCCTATCCAGCATGTTCCTCCTCCCATAATTTGTCCTATAGGCAAAAGCAACCAGAGACAACTAAAGCAGTTTTTAGGAAAAATGAGGCAGGAAGTCTAGGGCAAAGAGTTAACACTTTAAATCCTACAGTGGAACACCTGGGAAAGGAAGAAAGTCTGTCTCCTGGAAAGTCAAGGGGGCATTCAAATGCCTGTAAACAGAGGAAATCCTAAGGAAAGGGAAAAAACATCCAGGAAACAGCATACCCGACAAAGACTTTCAAAAAATGATATTCAGTATGCTCAAGGAGATGAAAGAAAATACAGAGAAAGAACTAAATACAGAGAAAGAACTAAATACAGAGAAAGAACTAATCAATAAATACATAAAAAGTTTATAAAGAACCAAACAACTACTAGAGTTGAAAACTAAAATAGCTAAATTAAAATTTTCCAGTAGGGTCTCAACAGCAGATTGGAGCTGGCAAAGAAAGAATCTGTGAATTTGAAGACAAGAAAATTGAAATGAGTCAGGCTGAGGAGCAGAGAGAAAAATGAATTATAAAAAGGTAAAATAGCCTGAGTCCTGTGGGCTAGCATCAAGTATACCAATATACACATTATGAAATTCCCAGGAGTAGACGAGAGAGAGGCAGAATGAATATTCAAAGAAATAACGACAGAAAGCTTCCCAAACTTAGCAAAAGACATGAGGATGCGTATTCAAGAAGCCAGGGGAACAGCAAACAATATAAACATGAGGAGAAATGTGTCCCCTTACATCCTAATCAAACTGTTGAATGCAAAAAACAAGGAGAGAGTTCTGAGAGAGCTGCAAGAGAAAAAACAATGCATTGTGAACAAGGGAGTCCCAACTATTTTGAGTGCTGATTTCTCATAAGAAACCATGGAGGCAAGAAGGCAGTGGGTTGAAATAATTAAAGTGCTGAAAGAAAATAATTACCAGCAAAAAATTTTATATCTGCAAAGACATTCTTTCAAAAATGGAAAGATTATGACATTCTCAGACAAACAAAAGCTGAGGAAGTTCATCACCACTAGAACTGCCCTACAAGCAATGCTAAAGGGAGTTATACAGAGTGAAAGGAAAGGAAACTAGAGAGTAGTTCAAAATAGCATAAAGAAAAAAGTCCCCAGATAAAGCTAACCATATGCATAATTATAAATGAGAGTATTATTGAATTGTATTTTTTAGTATGTAACTCCTCTTTTCACATACTAAAGGTGTTAAAAAGCAAATGTAAAGAAAGTAATGATAAGCCTATGGTTTATGTAAAAAAAAAAAAAAGTACAGTGATATAAATTGTAACAAGTACAAAAAAGGTAGGGGAATGGAGGTGTATTGGAATCACTATATACAGTATCCATGTGCTATGGAAATCAAATTGATATCAAATCAAATATGTCTGTTACATATTTAGGGTGCTAAATTTTAACCGATTTTTAAACAGGAAAATATATAAAAAATAAATCCAGAAAGAAATGAGAAGGTATTTATTATTGTATATTACAAAAAATCAAATGAATATGAAAGTGGACATTAATGGAAGAATTGAGGGACAAATGGGTATAAGACTTGCAAAGACTAAATAGCAAAATGGCAGAAGAAAGTCTCTCATTATCTTGCGTTATTGTAGTTACTTTAAATGTCAGTAGATTAAACTCTCCACTCAAAAGGCAGAGTCTGGCATAATGGTTAAAATAGCATGTCCCAACTATATGCTGTTTACAAAAGACACACCTTATAAGTAAAAGATAGAAGTAGGCTGGTAGTGAAAGAATAGAAAAATCATACCATGCAAGTATAAAACAAGAGAGATCTGGAGTAGCTATAATAATATGATAAAATAGGTTTTAAGTCTAAAATTGTTAAAAGAGACAAAGATGGCTGTTATATATATATAAAGGAGTCAACTCAGCAAGAGGACACAACAATAAACTAATATATATCCACCTAAGAGCAAGGCACCAAAATATATGAAAGAAATACAGATTTCAAGGGAGAAGTGATGGTTCTATATGAAGAGTTGGAGACTTTAATATACCACTTTCAATAATGGATAGAATATTTTGACAAAAGATCAATAAGAAAATAGAAAACTTGAATGACACTGTAAATCATCTAGATCTACTGGGCATATATAGAACACTTCACCCTACAGAATATACAATCTAGAGACTAAACAGCATAGTCAGTCCAGAAGTAAATGAGGATTGTGGTTATAATATAAATACAAGAATGTTCTTCTATGAACTAGAACAAATGTACATCACTATTATAAGGTGGTAAGAATATAGTGATGCAAGGTAAAAATACAATTAATGTAAATTATGGAGTATAGTTAACATTAATATTGAAATATTCTTGCACCAATGTCAAAGAGGGTACTATATCAATGCTAAGCATCAATAATAAGGAGATATGGGATTTTTTTCTTTTGGACTAAGGAAAAAGTTCAAAGGTTTACTGGGGCAATGATTACATAACTATGATGAAAGTGAGAGTCACTGACTGTAAACTTTGTATAGAATATACAAGTTTGCGACTTGTGGTGAACCATGTGGTGGAAGATGGATTGTGGTTAACAGTACAAATAGGAGAGAGTTCTCTCATGAACTATAACGAATGTACAATACTAATACATAGTGTTAATAATAGCAGGTGTATAGAAAAAATATACCAAAGGTACACTATGGGCTATAGTTAGTGGTAATAGTCAAATTATGTTTTTTCAAAATCTGTAACAAATGTTCCACAAAATGTAAGGTGTTGGTGGATGGGTGATATATGGGGATTCTGCACATTATACATGGTTGTTTTGTAAGCTCACAACTTTTCTAACAAAAAATTTTAAAAAAGAAGAAAGATTTCAAAACAGAGCTATCCTCAAAACTGGGAGAACTAGTAAAAGAAGGGCAAACTAAATCTAAAACAAGTAGAAGGAAGGAAATAACAAAGATTGAAAGGTAAATGAAATGGAGAATCAGAAAACAACATATGTCATTAACCAAAAAATCAAATTTGACAGTCCTTTAGCTAGACTGACAAGGAAAAATGAGATAGGGCAACACTAAAATCAGAAATGAAAAAAAGGACATTATTACTGTCCCTTTTTATTATCCCACTGAAATAAAAAGGACTTTAAGAGGATATTGTGAAAAACTGTACACCAACAAATTAGATAAGCTAGATGAAATGTACAAATTCCTAGCAACACACAAACTACCTAGATTGACTCAAGAAGATATAGAATGGGAAATGGATGTGGCTCAAGCAATTGGGCTTCTGCCTACCATATAGGAAGTCCAGGACTCGATTCCTGGGGCCTCCTGGTGAAAGGCAAGCTGGCCCATACAGTGAACTGGCCCGAGTGGAGAGCTGGCCAGGATGGAATGGTGGCCCACACGGATTGCTGGCCTGTGCGGAGAGCTGGTGCAGCAAGATGATGCAACGAAAAGAGACACAGAGGAGAGACAATACGAGATGTAGCAGACCAGGGAGCTGAGCTGGCACAAGAGATTGAGCACCTCTCTCCCACTCCAGAAGGTCCCAGGATCGATTCCTAGTGCTGCCTAAAGAGAAAACAAGCAGGGAAGAACAGTCCACAAGTGAGCACAAAGCAACAAGGGTGGGGGGAGAAATAAATAAATAAATGTTTTGTTTTAAAAGGAAGATATGGAAGATGTCAACAATCAATAACTAGTAAAGAGATGAGTCATCAAAAACTTCCCAACAAAGAAAATCCCAGGACCATATTAATTCACAGGGGAATTTTACCAAACATTCTAAGAAAAATTAAGAGCAATCCAGTTCAAAAACTCTTCCAAAAATTGGAAGACAAGTCTAATGGTTTAAAGCTGTATGTACCCCAGAAAAGTATGTTCTTCATGTTAAACCATTACCGTGGGGGTCAACCTACTGTAAGTAGGATCTTGGTGAGTAAGATCTTAAGTCAGGCTGGGTCCTAATACTCTTACTGGAGACTTTTAGAAGAAAATGAAATTCAAACAAAGAGAAAATGATGGAAGCAAGAAGCTAGAAGCAAGGACACCTGATATAGAAGGGAGATGCCAGCAGACATATCTTCCTTCAGCTCTTCCCTGGTTGCTACTCAGTGTTCCACTGGACTCCAGAATTTTGCAATAGTTGATTCTAACAGTTCCTCACTGTTTAATAGGTAGTTGTTCTGGTTGAGGGACTGATTCCTGGAGCTTTCTACTCCACCATCTTCCCACAATTCCCCCATATGCATGTATTCTTGCATGCATCATTGTGCACACATGCCCAGGTTTCTCTAGGGAAGTTGTTGGTGTAATTGTTGGGCCATATTGTATGCAGATATTCAACTTTGTTACAAAATGCCAAAATGACTTCTAAGCACTTACACCATTATGTCATCCCAATGTCAGTGTATGATAGTATGTACTGCTTCACATCATTTTTGCACATCAACTTGTCAGCTTTTAAAATCTTGGTAAATTTTGTATGTAGATATGTAATTGTATTACATTTTAGTTTTAATTTAGATTTCCTTCTGAGTACCTTTCTTTTACGAACTGACTTCTGTTATGAAGTATTTGTTCAGTTATCTTGCCCAATTTTTTTATAGGATTGTATGTACTGATTTATGGAAGTTGTTAATAGACACAGGGCACAAGTCCATTGCCATTTGTATATGTTGTTAAAGTCTTCTCTGACCAGTTAGTGTCTCTCTTTCTTTATATTGTTTTTCATTAACTGGATCTTCTTAATTTTTCTATCATAAATTTCTGTGTTATTCATGGTTACTCTTAACTTCTGTGTCTTGTTTAGGAAGAAACAACATATGATGATAAATACCAATATCACTTTGTAATATCTTTATATTTTTTCTTTCATCTTTTTGCATGTAAGTGACCTTGCCTTTTATTGTGTAATATTGAGACAGATGTACAATTAAATTTTATATGCAAACTAATTGTCCCAGGACTAAGTATTTTTAAAAATTGTCCTTCCTCCATTGATCTGCAGTGCCAATCTGGTCATAAGTCATGGATGGGTGTTCCTGTTTCAGGGCTCTTCCTTCTTTCCATTGGCCTGTTTTCCTATTTGTGCCCTGATATCACACACCTTGAGTCGTAATTATAGGATGTCTCCATATTATGGTACAACAGGTTCTTCCACTTCTTTCCTCTTTTTCAAAACAGTTTTGACTTTTTCCATCCCATTGAATTTCCATTTAAAGTTTCAAGTATCTTGGCAAACTCATTGAGGCTTGTTTTTATTTTTATTTTATCACCTTGCATCTATAACTCATTTCCAAAAAATATCTTTCTCCCATTGTTTTGATCATTTTTGGTTAATAACTTTATATTCCTTAATGGTCACATTGGGAGGTGGATGAGATAATTCCATGCACTCAATATGCCTTATTTATCTGCAGTTCTAATTTGTGTATCCATATTTGCCATATATATATGTAGATGATAATGATAATTAAATATCCATGTCACTACCACCCAACGTAAGATACAGAATATTACCAATAGCTTTGAAACCTCCTAAGTGCAAAGCATCTCTTATTTTCCTCAGAAGTGAAGTATAACTTTTCTATTAAAATAGGCAAAAGCTACAATATTTCCAATTTACTTCAAATTGTTGATGAGCTTATTTAATATAGGATGATGTCAACTAACATTCTATGATTCTCATACTCTGACTGTACTTCTGACTTTCTGAACACCATCACATGCCCACTCTAAGTGCCAGCCTTGCAAAACTACTTAAAGACATAATATGCTTTTCCCTTCCTGGTATTTTTGTCAATTATAATTCTTTTCCCTTGTGTGTTTCTTTCTACCTTTCCTCATATTACTGGCGAATTTTTACTTCTTTCTCAAAACTCTCAACACATATTCTCTTCTTCAGATAGCTCTTTTGCTCTTAAATAATGTCTGCTTTTTTCCCCTTACATGGTAACATAATATGTGGCACTGAATTGGCTACAAATCTTTTTTTCTCTTGTGTGTGTGTGATCTACCTGAAGATAAGTTCACCATCACATCTCCATTTAGTGACTGGAAGAAGATAAGCACTCAAGAAATGACTGTGGAATGATATTTTGTATAATAATGGCTAAATCCATTTTAATAACTTATTTGATTTTTTACTACAGTATGTGATTTTGGTTATTGAGACATTAAATGATTAGGAGACATGACACAGACTTTATGGACTCTACTAAAGAAGTACCATATTCAGAAATAGTAATGTTATATTATTAAGTTTTATATAAGTTCATAATAAAGTATTTCAAGTGTGAAGTAAATTTTGGTTGATTTAATAGCAATATGGATGGAGGGATTCAAATAATTCTTTCAGTTGACAATATTTATTGAGCAATTGTTGCATGTCAGAAACTCTGCTCAGTACTAGAAACAAGATCTTCCAAATATTCTCATTTCCTGCCGCCACCAAGTTCAGAAACTACAGTGAAAGGCAGGAATTAAAAATTGATATGTGATTTTTCAATTGTTTTTACATAGTAGGAAGTAAAATAAACAGCATTGTTAAAGACGGATTTGTTTCCTCCTGGTAATTTGGGCAAGGCTTCTGAGAAATGAAGTACAGAGACAGGACACACTGTTAGAAAAATATTCAAGTGTGAGTATAGAGTAGGCTAAAATGTCTCAAAGAGAAGAAATTGAAATGTGATGAACATAAATAAAACACTAAGCAAGACTGGAGCAACTAGAGCTGAATAAATAAGCAAGGGGAAATTATTACAACTGATCTTTGTAGTCTGTGTTAAGAACTTTGGAATTAGTTTAAAAATAAGGAGAAACCATTACTGGGATTTAAATGAAGATCACAGATGGAAAGATGTGTAGAAGGATGGATGGATAAATGGATGATAGATGGGTGGTTGGATTGATGGATGGGTAAAGAACTGTGCACATGTGCTCAATAAAGCATTGAGAACATTTTTGGAATTCCTATTGAAATTTCATAGTTTAAAAAATAATGTATCCATGGGATATAAGCCCTCTCTCACTTGGAGGTGGAGAGGACATCACCATCCCAGTCCCCTCAGGATTAGGGGAAGAACTATGGACTAGAGTGGACATGATGGTATTCTGTCGTTCACATTTGGTGATTCTAGCAATGGAAGAAATTATAACAGTGAGGTGGAGCCAGTGGCCACTTGACACTTTTGGGGCAGGGAGGGGACGAGCAGTTGAAATACAGGGGCTTCTTTGGTAGTTAGAGGTTGTCATGAGTACCGTTGTGGCAACGGATGTAGGCCATTTTAAATCAGCACACACCACTCAGAACTGTGTGGGAGAGAGTGTGGTCTACGGTGTGAACTGTGGTCTATGGTTGGTGGCAAGGCCCCAGGATGTATAAGTCCATTGAGGGTGGTGGGCCACACTTTTGGGAGATGTTTGTGTGGGATGTGGTGGGAGGTGTGGGAGGTGGGCAACATGGGAATCCCAGTGGGTTCCGTGTAATATTTTGGGTAATCTAAGCACCTCTTAAAATATATTTATATATATATATAAATAACATTTTTGTAAGCAAATGCACATATATGCATATATATTTATATATCATTTTGCAAATGTTGGTATGTATTGTGAAAAGTTTGATTTTTACCCACAATAAAAATAATAATAATAATAATAATAATGTATCCAGTTATGTAATTTATGACTTTAGGGATGACATTACATTGATCTCCTAGAATGTTGTTCTTTGGCCATATTGTATTAAATAAGAATTTCCTAGTGGAGCAGGTTATCCCAAAGGAACAACCCTTGAGCTTTCTACAGAGCATTCAGGCATCCACGCTTCAGGGAAACTGACAACTTCATAATAAAATGTGTTTAGATATCAAGGGAAGAAGAACATCTTTACCTGCTACCAAGTTGTGCTTCTCTAAATATGGTTTGTTAAAAATATAGGTTTTATTTTTTACATTTCTCAATTAAATGTAATGGCTACATATAATTTTTTTTTTTAAATCAAACAATATGTTACACAATATATTTAGTTCATAGTAATGCATTCATACAGTATTTGTCCTTTTGTGTCTGGCTTGCTTCACTCAACATAATGTCCTCGAGGTTCATCCATGTTGCCATATGCTTTATGACTTCATTTCTTCTTACAGCTGCATAATATTCTATCGTGTGAATAGACTGAGAGGATGTGGAGAGATAGCATTTTTTATTGCAACATTTTCTAGAAATTTGGAGGGTATTCCAAAATCTGGAAGATGTCCAATGAATCTTGTGATTAAACTGACATCCCGGCTTAAGGGAAATTCCCATGATTTTAGAGTTGGATATAATGAGGGAGTTCCTTCAATTACTATCTAGTTATGATCCTAATTATCTTACTTCATAGACATCTTTCTAAGGTGTTTGTAGCAGCTTCATTTCTGAGCCATGTTTTTGCTTTATTACTGCACTGTCTGTTGACTTTAAAAATGATTTCAGTTTTTCCATAGATAATGTCCAGAAAGCATTTCATTTTTCAATTTCCACTTTTCAAGGGAGGAAGCACAAACACAGAGATGAAGGCATGAGTTCATGGACCTGCAGTGAGTTGTTGCCAACCATTTTGGATCAATGTCACCATGGAGCAGAGTAAAGGTAACTGGGTCATGTGTTTCCAGAGAAAAAAGGGTCTGTGGGTTCATGAGAGATGACTGCTGAGTGACTTTACATTGTACCATTGCCTTTGTGAAAATTTGAAAATATGGGGTCTTCTCCTGCAGTGTTGTGGGCTCACAACAGTATGTTTTTAATTCTGCCTTCTCAATTTTGATATACACAACACGCAGACACGATGATAGCAACATCACCCTTTCCCATGTCAATTGTGACCTATGATAAAGATTTACATTTTTGTTCAATTTTCTTCTCTATGTTCTTATTCCACTTCAGGACAAAGTGAGAACTACTCAACACAATAAAAAAGGTACCTGATTACTGAGATCACTTTATATGACTCCTGTAAGAATGGTGTGTTCCCCTCCCAGAGCAAGGTTCAGCTATGGGCTTCCACTAGGAAGCTCAGGTAATCAATTATATGGAAAATTCTTAAAATAGAATTTTATGGATGATTTTATGACTTCCTCTACTATTTTATCCTGTAAGTAGCATTTAAGTACTTTACAATATCTATCCATTACCCCATGACACATTGATTGGAGTAGAAATGCTTAGACCTATAGATTTTAGGGTTCCTCATGATGAAGGATAGAAACATTTTTAGGCTACCACCCCTCTCCGTACATTGTCCTGTGTGAGCATTTGTGAATCAGAAATAATACCTAAGATTAAACCTTATATGTTGACCTTATTCATGTCAAATTTTACTCAACTGGTTGAGTAAGCTAATATACCCAGCTCTAGATGTTGCAAAGTTTATCATATCCACTAGTTCTCCCAGAATTACATTCCTTATACTGATTGTCCCTTTCTTGGTGCCATTGGTAGCCCTTAATATTTACCAGAAGACCACCTTTCACTGGTTCTCTCTGAATAATATATTTGTATTCAACATCCCTTCTTCTCGTTATCCAAAATCAGGACCTTCATTACACACGTGAAATAGGAATTGTTAAAGCACCAAGGTGACACTGATTTCCATTTACAGTTTTGTAGAGTTAAGGCCTCCTAAAGATATTAGAATATCAAGTGTTTAATTGCTAAATATCTGAGTAGTCTCCAAGGTATCAGCATAGGTTGGGAAGCCTAAAACTAAAACCCAAAATATAGTAATTTTTCATTAAACACATAATTTAGGGAAAAACAGAGAAGAACTTCTGGAGGTGAGCTCCTGTGCTCAAATTCTGTCTCTCCCCTAAAGTTTCCTTGGGTGTGTTACTGCACTAAAAAAGTTTCATAGAGGTGAAGATGTCAGAACAGAGCTTGGCATCTGGTGAGCCCTATGTAAATGTCTCTTATTATCATCATGACCACCAGGAACTCATTGTCATCTTCTTGGCTCACAGTTCACAAGATCCTGCATCTTAGCATATTTACATATTTACATACTTATCATATTTACATACTTACATCTTAGCATATTTACATACTTACATACTTATCATATTTTACAGCGAATATGGTTTCAATTCCTTATGACAAGTTACATTAGATGCATCAAGAAACTGGTGTTAACATCCTTACTTTATATATGGAGAAACTTATTTCCAAGGAAAGGAAATCATTTTCCAAGGTTAGTGAGTCAGTTGTCACACTGAGCATAGTATCCAGATCTATTGCCCCACTCTTGAACCTCTGCAGGTAGCCAGCACTCCAAACCTGGCAGTTTCTCAGGATAAATGCAGCATAAAAAAGCATATGGGATTGAAACCCCCTGTCAGTTAGAGGTGGAGTGGGCATCACCATCCCAGAATCCTCAGAATTGGGGAATAAAATATTGACTAGAGTGGACTTCCTGGTGTTCTACTATAGACTTACTGGGATTCTAGCAATGGAAAAAATTATATTGTTGATGTGGAGACAGTGGTCACTGGAGGTGCTGAAGTCAAGGAGAGAGAAAAAGAGGTGTAATACGGGAACATTTTTGGGACTTGGAATTATCCTGAATGACATTGCAATGACAGATACAAGGCATTATATATACTGCCATAACCTACAGAATTGAGTGGGAGAGAGTGTAAACTACAATGTAAACTATAATCCATGCTTTGTGGCAATGCTCCAAAATGTGTTCATCAATTGCAATGAATGTACCACACTAATGAACGAAGTTGTTAATGTTGAGAAAAGTGGAAGGTGTGAAGTGTGGAGAATATGGGAATCCCTTATATTTTTTTATGTAACATTTTATGTAATCTAAGTATCCTCTAAAAATAAATTTAAAAAATATATTTTTAAAAGGCAGGACACATTTCTCTTTTCCAAAACAGATCAGAGTAGACGGAAGCTTTCTTAGCCCAACATCCAGACCAGACAGTGCATTCTGTTGTACAGAGAGAAGCAACTCCCAAGTTTGACAATGTGAGAGGTACCACTGGATTTATTTTCTAAGTGCCTGGACAGAGCTGAAAGTTTTTAAAATATATATTTTTTATTAGAAAAATTGTGAGTTTACAAAAATTCATACATAACTTGCAGAATTCCCATACATCTCCCCTCCACCAACACCTTGCAGTGTAGTGGAACATTTGTTACAGATTATGAAAGAACATCATCAAAATATGACTAGTAACTATGGTCTATAGCTTACATTTGGTATATTTTCCCATTGATCTAGGGGTTCTTTCAGAGGATTATATTGGTGGACACTCCCCTGCAGATACAGACTACGGTTTCAGTTCACTCCCAAATGGCTCAGTGCTTAGTGGCTGCTTTTTCAAGCATGTTCAATGATGTCCAGATTGTAGGTTCCCTGGAAGGACTCCCACTGGCTGCCTGCAAGAAGAAACATGTACCAGGGTACTTGAGTTAGAGGGTGCAAAGAAACATTGGTTACACAGCTGTTGAAACTGGCAAACTCAACATTTTTTAGTATCAGTTCCTAAATGACCTGATAGGTTTTATGAGTTTTTTCTCTGAAATTAAGGAGTTATGCCCATTATCAAAACCCATATCAATTACTCTTTAAATCTCCACTAAATTCATCATGACTTTCTTCCCTACATGGCTATCTAATGGTAATGTTTAAATGCTTGTTACATTTCTATTGCTTGCCTTACCTTTATTGGTTTTTCCTCACTTTCTTCCCCTTTCTTCACATGTCTAGGTACTTATCTGCACATGGTTACTATGAATGGAGGGTTCACAGAAATGCCCTGAAGCCATTTAACATCCATCAAACCTCACACTAGGAATCCTGTGGAGGTCTGTTCTCAGTGCCCTAATTAGGTGTGGACGGGAGAGTATGTCGTTGAGCCTATAACACCTTCTACTTATTTGGGGCTTGCTTGTTTCTTCCAGCCAACAAAGTTCTTGGTTGCAATGTGTTTTAATTTTATATTCCTGAAATGTAGTATAGGACCTCGGACACAATATTCATTCAATTAATAAGGGTGTATAGATTAACTGATTTCATATCCAAAGACAAATAAGTAATGTTATTTCTTTAAGAGGTATACAGTACTTTAAAAGGTGCTCTAAATAAATGAATAGAGCTGAATGTGAAAATTAAGTAGAATATAAAATATAATCTCAAAAAATAATAGGTTTTTCATATATTCATTCATATATATAAAAATATATCCATTTTTTTTTCTGGTTCCTAATAGGGCTCTCTTTATTCACTGTTCTCCAGTCATTTTTGTTTGTTACAAAATGCAGCCTTGACTCTTTATTTAAACAATGCTTAAACTAAACTGTTCATGCCATGCCAATAACATTTTATGCACTTTTTTGGGGGGTGGGTGGGGAAGCTTCCCATTTTTCAGTCCACAGACATTAATAACTGTGTTTTTTAAGAAACAAGTGTTGTTTTTTATTATTACTCTTGTAACTAGTCACATGCTGCTTTCACGTGGGAAAATAACCTGTCTCTCCTGGGTCTGAATGAGTCTCTGGGACAAAGAAATGATTTTCCATCTTGCACCCTTCTTGACTATTGTCCTTTTTTTTACATCAACCAAAGCTTGGTAAATATCTTACCTACAGTTGTGATCTGTGTTCTGGGGGGAGGAAGAGCCAACAGAGGCCTCTTCTCTTAAAGGGTCTGTTCTATCACTAGGCTTAACTGCAAAGCAATTTGGGCTGGAGTGTGTCTGCTTGTCCTGCCTGGCCCCTTGGAGCTCTAAGAATCTTAGTCATTGTCTTCCTCAGTGTCTATTTCAGTGAAGCTCCTCCTCACTCTTGAAGAGAAAAGAAACTGTTTTTGCTTGGGAAACCAAGGGGATAAGCCTTTGAAAGGTCCCTGACAGTGGGCTGAAACCTCCGTGCCCAGCAAAGGTCTGTCTCCCTAGAGAAAGTTTTCTTCCAAGAGGATGGTGCTGATGTGCTGTGGGGTGGTGAGTGAGAAGTCAGCATGGTTCCTGGCAGTGGCCTGGCTGTGCTGAGTGGGGTCTGTGATGTGCTGCCTCTGTTTTCCTGAAAGTTCACTTTGAGGGATCTGGACATTAGTGGGTTGCTACCTTTCAGCGAGCTCTTAGGGCAGTTGGGGGCATTGGCTGGACTGCGGAGGACTGTGGGCCACCCTGGGAACCACCAGCATTGAGGTTCACAGTTATGTCTATTGGAGGGTGTGCCAAGTAGGCATCCCAGACAGCTGGCCTTTTCTGGCTAGTGTTAGAAACAGGGGGCCCCGGGCTCTTTGGTGCTCTTCTGTCCCCGAAAGGTCAGTGGGGAACTTCATCTGCAAGTGGGAAACATAGGGTGGTGGCAGGGGCTATCTCTCCATCTCAGTGAAGTCAGTGGTGAAGTCAGCTGGTGAAGCTGTCAATGCTGTAGATGCTCTTCATATCCATGATGATCTCCGTGTGTGCCACAGCCAGGTGCTTCTGGGGCCACCTCTTCCATCTCAATCTCTTCCTCACACGCAGATGGTCTCTCACACTGTTCCTGGCAGTCTGGGTTTAGATGAGAAGGAGGCTGTGTCTTAGTGATTTCATTGTATAGTAGCTCCAGTTTCTGGGCACTCAGGTTCTGTGGGCTGGAGGAAGAAGTGTTCAGCTGCTTATGGAAGTCCTTTTGGCTAACCTCCCAGTACTTATTCTTCTAAGACTTGTTGGTGCTTGTTTCCAACAGGGCCTTCCTGGCACACTTCCACAGACTCGGAGACCGGTGATTATCATTGCCCAGTCCTCCTGCCTTCTCCACAGCCACATCTATCAGCTCCATACTTTGAGCAAAGGCATCCTGTGAGTTCATAGAATGATGCTTCCATTCCTCTTCGCCCACTCCAGAACGTCTCTCCTTTTAATTACATTCTCCTGGCATTTCTGCTCCTTGTAAAACTCAGAAAAATTGTTTACAATGATTGGGATGGGGAGGGAAGGCACCAGGACCCCAGCCATACAGCACAGGCCACTCATGATTTTCCCTAATAGTGTTTTAGGGTAAATGTCACTGTAGCCTACAGTAGTCATGGTGATGGTGGCCCACCAAAATGATGCGGGGATACTGGTGAACTTGGTAGCATCCTCATTGTTCTTGGCAAAAAATACTAGACTGAAAAATATCATGAGCCCCATTGCCAAAAATAGTGTTGACAAGCCCAATTCATTGTAACTGTCTGAGGGTGAAACCCAGAGACTTCAGGCCTGTTGAGTGTCTGGGAGTTTTAGGATTCTCAGGATATGAATGAATCAGAAGATCTGAACCTCCACCTCATGTTCTGGAACTGCAGCATGCTCTTGTTGGACTCCGTCAGGAAAATGGTGACATAGTAAGGTAAGATGGCCAACAAGTCAATGAAGTTTAGTGGGCCTTCAAAGAACTTCCATATATTGGGTGAGAATAGGAACTGTAAAAGGTGCTCCATGGTAAACCAAGCTATACACACAGCCTCCACTGTGCTAGCTGGGGGTTGTCATTGGATTGTCTGAATTCATCTGTTTCCTGCAGCTCCTGTAGTGTGTTGAGTAACAAAGCAATGGTGGAGAGTATGATGAATAGGATATACACGATGGTCAAGATATTTCAGACTTTTAGACAAAGGACAACTGGAAGGTCCAAGGTGGACAATCTGTAGATTGCAGTTTTCTTTGACTCCAAAATCAGAGCTACATTGCAAATAATTTTATATTCTATAGCTTTGCAGCTACTGATCAATTTGGTTTCTCTAGCAAGTCCCAATGTTTCTTCCTTTTCTCAGGGCAGCAGGTATTATCAAACTCTTCTCCCTCTTGCTTCCTCATTGTCTCTGCCTCACGACTCAGTTCTTCATTCATTTGCTCTTTCTTTTGATGATATCTGTCTTGGCAGCAGGACTCTAAATAAATCTCATCAATCACCCAGTAATCAAGCTCTTGGCCAAAAGAGAGAGCACACATTTCCAGCATGTGGAGTATCTCTGTCTGGTAGAAATTTAAAAAGTAAGTGAAGGCTTCTGGGTGCTGATCAAAGAAATATTCATTCTCATTCAGATTAAATTCATACACTTTCAGGAGACTCTCATGGGTGTTGCAGTTTCAAAGCTTCCCCAAGCGTGTCCTCGGTAGCTCATCCAACATTCATCCACAGAACTTCTTGGTTGAGGTCTCCCACATTGGTTTTGACTCTCCTAGAACATCTTTTACTCCTAATAATGTCCACAGGTTCTGGTGGGAGAGAGACTGTCGACCTTTAATCTTGTTTAAGCCAGGAGGAGCCTTTCCTGCCATTTTGAACTAGACAAAATGGCAGTGCTAGGGTCCTTCAAAGAACAAGCTGAGGGAAGGTCAACTGAAGCAATATTCCTTTGAGACAGGCATCTCCACAGACACAGCTGGGTCCTGCAGACTACTCATCTGGTGGCACAGGCTCGGGCACCACAAAGGTTGTGGGATTCCCTGCTCCCTTCTGGGTTCCTCTCCCTGCGACGATTCCCTTCGCCAATAATTTGACTCTGGAAATGCTCCTCCCCTCCACAGAAAGTAGGGTCTCCCCAGCTGGCTGGAGCTCCTGGCGGCTCCCCACCTCCCCTCCCCCTTTGCATCCCTGACTCTGATTCATGGTCTCTAGGAGAAAGGCTCAAAGAAGAGGCAGTGGGAAAAAGCTAAGGCATCCTTTAAAAGAACAATAATCTTCATCGCTCC
>JAKSZT010053804.1:2240707-2401390 GCA_026826555.1 Tolypeutes matacus | reverse complement strand
GTTCTATATGCAGGTCCTGAAGCAGCTTTTAGCTATTAAACTAAATTAAAAAGAATTTATTTTTCATTTGTTGAGGTGACCTCACTTTTTTTTTTTTTTTTTTAGCCAAATGCAGGACCCAAAATAATTCCTCCTCTAGACCAACCCCCTTATGGAAGGGACCCTAGCTGGGCCCGTGGAAATTAATCAAGCACTTCCCACTTTCCAGACTCCCCAGGTTAGCTGAAGGTCTGATGTTAGTCAGTGAGGAGTGCTAAAGGCGGCAGATTCCGCCCCTTCTGGCGCTGAGCTCCAGCATCACCGGGCTGCTCAGTAAATCAGTTTGAGTGCAGATTCGCGTCTGCTCTCAGCCCGATGCTGCTTCAGGTCGGCTTATCTGCTCCCCAAAGCTATGGGGCGGTGCAGGCAGCCAGATCAATGTCTAAAAGTATAAAATACCCTTCCCTGTCTTCCAACCGAACCCTCCCTTTTTTGGGAAGTGTCCCTTCTTCCTGGCTCCGCAGCAGCCCGGGTCTTATCCCTGGGTGGCTAGGGAAATCAGCTGTGTTGCCCGACCAAAATCCCCCCTATAGTTCACTGGGTGCTGATTAGCTCGTTTGCTCTGTTCACACAAGGTCCAAGGGGTGCCAGGCAGCCAGATCCCCAGAAAATAAAACTTTTTCGCCCTGCCCACGGCTCAAAATGGCCGTTTTATTTTATTTTTTCCCTAATCGCAGGGCTCAGCCGCCTGTGCCAACCTCCACCGGCAGCCTCAAAACTCACGAATATCCACCGTTCGGTCCACGCCGCCAATCCGCGCAGATAGATGCCCCAAGCCTCTCACTCCACGCGTGCACAGCATAGACCCTCGGGCAGGACCCTGTCCCCAATCCGCCTTGCTCTGGGAGCTTGCAGTGTGCGCCCTCCTACACTAACGCCATCTTGTCCGCCTCCAATATATCTATCCATTTATTTTTTAAACATAGTTTCTGGACTAGAGGTGTTTCTATTTTAAATTTTACTACACTGTAGACACATATCTTTAAAAAGAAAATTCAAGCAAAGCCACATAACTCTTACAAGACTTTACTTCTCTTTTACTTAATGAATAATATCCATATAAGGTTTATTGACATTAAACATCTTTGAAAAATTGACTCAAACTTACCTTTAATTATTATATCCTGGTATTTGATTTAGTCCACATAGGCAATAATCTCTTCCCATATTTAGTTATATGCTTTTATATTTTTGTCTTTATTAGAGAAGTTGTGAGTTTACAAAAAAACCACGTACAAAATACACGGTTCCTATTACCGCTCTGCCACCAACACCTTGCATTGATGTGGAACATTTGTACACTTGAAGATAGCATATTTTTATAATTTTATTATTAACTAGAGTTCATTCTTCAGCATAGCATTCACTGTGTAGTGTAGTTCCATGTATTTAAAAAAAAATTTATTCTGTTACCATATATACAATCTACAATTTCTCCTTTTAATCACATTCAGATGTGTATTTCAGTGGTGTTAATTGCATTCACAATCCAATTACCAAATTATCAACACCATCCAATACCAAAACCTTTTCATCATTCTGAACAGAAGCCCTGTACATTTTAAGCTTTAACTTTCCATTACCTATCCCCACCTCCTCCCCTGGTAACCTATATTCTAGATTCTGACTCTTAAGAGTTTGCTTATTCTAATTATTTCAAATCAGTGAGTTTCTTGCTTTTGTTTTGCTATGCCACCCTATAAAGTAACCTCCATTTCTTTTTTTTTTTTTCAGAATATGATTTATGACAGAAGTTCTACAAACAGTGTTATTCTTTGCCAAAAAAAAAAAAAAAATCCTTTCAAACACTTTTTAAAGAATTATGTAATGTCTCTCATTTTATGCCAGAAAAATAGCCAGGATATGAATTTGACATCACATGCATGGTGAGAGCCTGGAAAAGATTCTGAGAATGCTATTTACTTCCATCCAAAAGGTCACAGAGTTAATTCTCTCATCCAACATTTGAAATTGGCTGGTCAGAGAGCCTTGGATGTTTGGAAAATGAATGTTTTTAAGTCCAGAATGTACTTGTGCATACACTTCTGAAAAACCCTTTCACAGAGCAGAGAACATTGTGTCCCCCTATTATTACAAGTGCCTTTTTAAGAAAGACCCTTGAAATCTTCAGGTTCATGCTTGCAGATCCCCTTAACCTAGTTTAGCTGTGAGCTATGGCTTAAAGCTGAACTCTATGAGTTATTTTAGGGCACTATGAACTCTGACTTGACTGGATTAATTATTCTCCTGGGAATCTTCTTTTTTTTTTTTTATTTTATTATTATGGGTAAAAATCAAAATTCTCACAATACATACAAACATTTGTAAAATGATATATAAATATATATGCATATATGTGTATTTGCTTACAAAAATGTTATTTATATATATATATATATATACATATATTTTAAGAGGTGCTTAGATTACCTAAAATATTACACGGAACCCACTGGGATTCCCATGTTGCCCACCTCCCACACCGTAACCTCCATTTCTAGACTCATGCAATTCTTTAGGCCTGGATTTTTCACTCCACATCTCTTTAAGAGCAAGTTGTCATGTCACCCTAGAACTAATTTTGAACCTGTCATTCCATAGGTTACTCATCCTCCTCGGCATTCTCATAATGCATCAGAGGCATAAACGTGATTGTGTACACTCTGATGTGTTTTGTCATCATGTCTACCTAATCTACTTATCCATTTGGTAGATTTTCCTAATGCATTGTATTTCTCTGGTATTTGTAATTCCCACAATTTCTACCATTACCTTTACATTGAAAATGTTAATATTTATGAAAATGTGGAGAAAACCTCAAACTTTATGCATTCTAACTTTATAATCACTGTGACTTTTGTTTTGTACTCAAGGTGGATGGAAAACCTATGGCCAATAGACTGTGTTCATGGGATAATCAAAGATATCACACACTTGTATTCTCTAATTTGGCCTTTTGTCTTCACCTATTTCCAAAGTTTGATTTCCCAGCACTATGTCTTAATTGTCATGATTTTGACTTAAAATTCCTGAGGTTAATACATTATATGACTTCATCTTTCAGGAGTGAATGATCAAAGCGAGAGTAATGTAGTGGACCAGTGAGAGTGCCCTCTCTGGAGTCATTCTGATAGGTTTTTCAGACAAGCCTCAGTTGGAGCTGGTTCTCTTTGGAGTGATCTTTTCCTTTACCTCATGACCCTTCTAGGCAACACTGCTATCATCTTAATGTCCATCTTGGACTCTAAACTTCACACTCCTGTGGTACTTTTCCTCTCCATCTCTCCTTCCTGGACCTCTGCTTCACCAGCAGTATCATTCCCCAGCTTCTAGTCAACCTGTGGGGTTGTGATAAATCCATCACATATGGACACTGTGTGATTCAACTCTGTGTCTCCCTTGTACTGGACTCCACTGAGTGTATCCTCCTGGATGTGATGTCCTATGATCGCTATGTTGCTGTTTGCCTTCCTCTACATTATGCTTTTGTCATGCATCCTTGGCTGTGCCATGTCTCGGCCTCTACAGCATGGCTCAGTGGGGTGGCTACCACAGTAATTCAGTCTACACTCACCTTTCAGCTGCCCTTTTGTAATCATTGCCAGGTGGATCATTTCTTCCCTGAGGTCCCTGTGCTCCTCAAGTTGGCATGTGTGGACACCACATTCAACTAGGCTGAGCTCTTTGTGGCTAGCATATTATTCCTGTTGGTGCCTTTGTCACTCATTCTAACCCTATGGATATATTGCTTAAGCAATTTTGAAGATCAAGTCAGCCATTGGAAGACATAAAGCATTTGGGACCTGCTCTTCCCACCTGATGGTGGTCATCATCTTCTATGGAACCATCATCTTCATGTATCTGCAGCTGGCCAAGAGTAGATCCAAGGACCAGGGAAAGTTTGTTTCCCTTTTCTACACCATGGTGACCCCCATGCTGAACCCACTCATCTATACCCTGAACAACAAGGAAGTAAAGGCAACATTGAGAAAACTTCTTGAGAAACGATGATTGAGTGGGACACGATTATCAAGAAACATTTAGGAGAGACTTACTAAGGGTGAATCATTTGATGAATGGTGACTTAATTAATAATTTGGTTGTGTTCATGACCCTGTCAATGGGAATCAGCAGAAGATATTAGATTAGAGCTTGAATTTCAGAGTCAGAACAATCTGAGTTTCACCACAGAAGAGCTATGTGACTTGACCAATTTGTGGCGTGACCAATTTGCACAACAACCATTACATTATTTCTAAACTGGGCTGTATACTAGCACCTGAAATGGAACAGACCCAATTAAAACAGATCACTGTTCTAAGGATTTTACTGTTTTTATAGCTTGTTCTTATAAAGTTTATTCCTCTTAATAGTCATAGCCATATATTAGATGTGTTATAAAATTATTGAATTATTATAAAATTTTTACAATTTTTGTTTTGCAAAGATCAAAGTATTTTGTCTAGTTGCTCAGAACAGAAAGAGAAAACCCTAAACTTCAGTGACATTGTTCTATCAACTATAACTATGGATTCCTGAGCCCCTTAGGTCCTCTTTGGATGCCCTGTTGCACTCTGAATTCACTTCTATTGCTGCACCCCACCCCCAGTCCTGCATTATAACTTTCTGATTTTTTTGTATTTCTCCCCTCACTAGGTTTTTGAGAACAGCAAGTACGTTATGATTTAATCACAGTTTAAAGTAAAATCTTTACATATGACTTTACAATGACTCCCAGCTTTCTCTTTAAGCCCAGACCTTTTCTTTTCAAAATCTCATGTTAAATTATGTATTTCTCTCTAACTGGGTTTTTTTTTTTTCCATTAAAATTTTGTTAAAGTATATTATTCATGCTTGAACAATTATAAACAATAAATGTATAGTAAAAGTTGTGAACTTAGAAAACAAACATGCATAACATCATACAGAGCTCCCATATATCACCTCCCCACCAATACCTTGCATTATTGTGAAACATTTGTTACAAATTATGAAAGAACACCGTCAGTGTATAACTACTAACTATAGTAAATATCTTATAGTTGGTGTATTTTCCCCCAAGCTCACCATATTATTATTTTTGGTTCATAAACTATACAGTTTATTAAAGTGTACAACCAGTGGCATTTGGTATAATCACAGAATCGTGCTTTCAAAACTTTAATCAATATTAGAGCATTTTCATTACACAAAAAACGAAAAAAAAAATCAACAAAAACAAACTACTATAATACCCATATGCTAATGCTACTAGTTATAAATCTTATGATGTTCTTATGATGTTACCATTTTCATTCATTTCCAAACACATTTTTACCAATTCTGCAAAGATTAAACTTGAGTTTTCCATTCTGTAACAACATTTTATTCTCTCATGACATATTCTAGCTATTAACTCCATGATTTTGCTCATTATATTTAGTTCATAATAGCAAAATCATACAATATTTGTTCTTTTGTGCCTGGCTTGCTCCACTCAACATAACGTCCAATAGGTTCACCCATGTTGTCATATGCTTCACAACTTCATTACTTCTTACTGCTGAATAATATTCCACGTGATGGGGAAGCGGCTGTGGCTCAATCAGTAGGGCTCCCGTTTACCATATGGGAGGCCCCGGGTTCGGTTCCCGGGGCCTCCTGGTGAAGGCAAGCCCGCCCGCACGGCGTGGTTAGCTGACCCAGCGAGCACAAGCAGCAAGGGGGGGAAAAATGAATAAATAAATAAAATCTTTAAAAAAAAAATATTCCACGTGATGGAATCCTGGGTTGATTCCATCTTTTGGCAATTGTGAATAATGTCACTATGAACATCAGTGTGCAGATGTCTGTCCATGTCACTGGTCTAAATTCTTCTGGGTTATATACCTGGTAGTGGTATTGCTGGGTCACATGGTAGATCTATGTTTAACTTCCTTAGGAACCATCAAACAGACTTGCACAGTGGCTGTACAAATCTACACTCCCATCAACAGTGAATAAGCATTCCTATCTCTCTATATCCTCTCCAACACCTTCAGTTTTCTGTTTTGTTAATAATGGCCATTCTAGTAGGTGTGAAATTAAATCTCATTGTGGCTTTGATTTGCATTTCCCTAATAGCCAGTGATGTTGAACATTTTTTCATGTGTTTTTTCACCATTTGTATTTCTTTTTTAGAAAAATACCTATTCAGGATTTTTTGCCCATTTTTTAATAGTCATTTGTGTTTTTACTGTTGAGTTGTAGGATCTCTTTATATATAATGGATATTAGACCCCTGTCAGATGTGTGATTTCCAAATATTTTCTCCCATTAAGTAGGCTGCCTTTTTACCTTTTTCACAAAGTACTTTTTGGTGGAGAAGTGTTTAATTTTGAGGAAGTCCCATTTCTCTCCATTTTCCTTGGTTGCTTATGCTTTAGATGTAAGGTTTGAGACTGCCACCTACCACAAGAGCTTGTAGAAGTTTCCCTACATTTTCTTCTGGGAGTTTTATGGTCATGGCTTTTATGTTTAAGTCTTTGATTCATTTTGAGTTGATTCTTGTATAGGGGGTGATATAGGGCTCGTCTTTCATCCTTTTGGATATGGATATCCAGTTCTCCCAGCTCCATTTGTTGAAGAGACTGTTCTGGCCCAGAAAAGTAGATTTGGTAGGCTTATCAAAAATCATTTGACCTTAAAGGTGAGGGTCTATTTCTGAAGCCTCAATTTCATTCCACTGATCAGTGTATCTATCTATATGTCAATACCCTGCTGTTTTGACCATTATAGCTATATAATACACTTTGACATCAGGAGGTTTGAGTCTTCTGACTTTGCTCTTCTTTTTTAGGATGTTTTTGGCTATTCAGGACTCCTTTCCCTTAAATTATCAAATAAAATTGATAATTTACTTTTTTATATCTGTAAAATAGGCTGTTGGAATTTTGTTTGGCCTTGCATTGAATCTATAAACATATTTGGATAGAATTGATATCTTTACGAAGTTTAGTCTTCCAATGCATGAACATGTTATGACCTTCCATTTGTTAAGGTCTTCTTTGATTTCTTTTAGCAATGTTTTGTAGTTTTCTGAATAAAGATCCTTTACATTCTTGGTTAAATTAACTTCTAGATATTTGAATCTTTTTGTTGCTATTGTAAATAGAATTTTTTCTTGATTTCTTACTCAGCTTGCTCATTACTAGTGTTTGGAAGTACCACCTTTTTCTTTACATATTGATCTTGTATCATGCCACTTTGCTGAACTCATTTATTAGCTTTAATAGCTTTGTTGTAAATAATTCAGAATTTTCTAAATATAAGATCATATCATCTGGGAATAGTGAGAATTTTACTTCCTCTTTTCCAATTTGGATGACTTTTATTTTTCTTGCTTAATTGCACTAGTGAGAACTTCTATCATAATGTTGAATAACAGTAGTGACGGTGGTCATCCTTGTCTTTTCCTAATCTTAGAGAGAAGCTTTCACCTCTCCCCATTAAGTATGATGCTGGCTGTGGTATGTTCATATATGTCTTTTATTATGCTAGGAACTTTCCTCCTATAACTATCTTTTGAATTGTTTGTATCAAGAAAGGATGCTGGATTTTTGTCACATGATTTTCTGTGTCAATTGAGATGATCATGTTCTTTTTTTCCTTCAATTTGTTAATGTGGTGTATTACATTATTTGATTTTCTTGACTTAAACTACCCTTGCATACCAGGAAGAAAACCCACTTGATAATGGTGTATAATTATTTTAATATACCTTTGGATTGTATTTGCAAGTATTTTTTTGAGAATTTTTCCATTTATGTTCATTAGATTGATTGATCTGTAATTTTCTTGTCTTGTAGTATCTTTATCTGCCTTTGGTATTAGAATGATGTTGGCTTCATAAAATATGTTGGGTAATTTTCCCTTCTTTTCAATGTTTTGGTAGAGTTTAAAAAGGATAGGTATTAATTCTTCTCAAAATAGATGGTACAATTTACCTATAAAGCCCTCTGGTCCTGGACTTTTCTTTGATGGTAGATTTTTGATGACTTTTGATTCAATCTCTGTATTTGTGATTGTTTGTTGAGTTCCTGTATTTCTTGTAGATCCAAAGTATGTTGTTTGTGCATTTCTAGGAATTTGTCCATTTTGTCTAGGTTGTCTAATTTGTTGGCATACAGTTTCTTGTAATATCCATTTATGGTCCTTTTTATTTCTGTGGGGTCTGTCATACTGTCCCCCTTTCATTCTTGATTTTATTTATTTGCATCTTTTCTCTTTTTTTCTTTGTTAGTATAGATAAGGGTTTGTTAATTTTATTGATCTTCTCAAAGAACCAGCTTTTGGTTTTGTTGATTTTTTCTATTTTTTTTTTTTTTGTTGTTGTTGTTGTTCTCAATTTCACTTATTTGTGCTTTAATCTGTTACTTTTAAAATTTCTGTTTCCTTTGGGATTGCTTTGCTGTACTTTTTCTAGTTTTCCCAGCTGTTCAGTTAGGTCTTTTAGCTCTTCTTTTTTAATGCTGTCCTTTAGTGCTATAAATTTCCCTCTCAGCACTGCCTTGGCTGTATGCCATAAGTTTTGATAAATTGTGTTCTTATTTTATTTTATTTTATTTTATTTTATTTTTAAGATTTTATTTATTTATTCATTTATCCCCCCCTTGCTGCTTGTGCTCACTGGGTCAGCTAACCACGCCGTGCAGGTGGGCCCGCCTTCACCAGGAGGCCCTGGGAACTGAACCCGGGGCCTCCCATATGGTAAACGGGAGCCCTACTGATTGAGCCACAGCCGCTTCCCTGTGTTCTTATTTTAATATATCTCTAGATATCTACTAATTTCTCTTGCATTTTTTTGACCCACTGGTTATTGAGGAGTATGTTGATTAGCCTCCATATACTTGCAAATTTTCCCCTTTCCCACCTAATGTTGATTTCCATCTTCATTCCACTATGGTCATTGAAAGTGCTTTGCATAATTTCAATCTTCTTAAATTTATTTAGAGCTATTTTGTGCCAACCATGTGGTCTACCCTGGAGAAAGATCCATGAGCACTTGAGAAGAAAGTATAACCTGCTCTTTTGGGGTGCAATGTTCTGTATATCTGTCTAGTCCAGTTCATTTATCACATTGTTCAAGTTCCCTGTTTCTTTTATGATCTGTCTAGTTGTTCTCTTGATTTGTGTGGCATGTTCAAGTCTCCAAATATTATTGTAGAGATATCCATTTCTCCTATCAGTTTTGCCAGAGTTTGCCTCATATATTTTTGGGAACTCTGGTAGGGTGCATAGATATTTATGACTATTACTCCTGCTTGGTAGATTGTCCCTTTGATTAATATATAGTGGTCTTTTGTATCTCTTACCACTTTTTTTTCCATTTAAAATCTGTTTTGTCTCACACCACTATAGCTACCCATGCTCTCTCTTGGTTACTGTTTGTGTGAAGTATCTTTTTCCAACCTTTCACTTTCAGCCTCTTTGTATCCTTGGTCTAAGATGAATCTCCACCAGATAGCATATGGATGGCTCATGATTTCTTACCCATTCTGTCAGCCTACTTCTTTTGACTGGGGATTTTAATTAATTAACATTCAGTTATTACTGTAAAGGCATTACTTCAACAATTTTATCCTTTGGCTTTCATATGTCATATCTTAGTTTGGTCTGTCTTTTTATCCTTTTGGTTGACCTTTTTGATAGTCTTCATTTTACACTCTCCTCCAAGCCTCTAATGTTTCTTGTAGAGCTGGGTTTTTGCTTACAAATCTCTTAGTTTCCATTTGTGAATATTTTAAACTGACCTTCATGTTTAAAGGACAGTTTTGCCAGATAAAGAATTCTAGGCTGGCAGTTTTTCTCTTTCAGTACTTAATTATATCATACCACTGCCTTCTCACCTCCATGATTTCTGAAGAGAAATCCACATTGTCTTATTGGACATCCCTTGTATATGATGTTTCACCTAACCCTTGTTGCTTTTGGAATTTTCTCTTTGTCTTTGGCATGTGGCATTCTGAATATTATGTGTCTTGCCCCTCTCTCTTCTGTGTCTCACCTTCCCCTGTTGTCCTGAGCCCCAAAACAGCCCTCCATAGAATCTCTCCTATCTTCGAAATATTTTTTCTGGGAGAGAGGTGATTCCTCTGCCTCTATAATCCTCCATCTTTACCTGGGTTTTTTAACACAAAATTAACACATCAAAACTAAAATTAGGGTGGGAAGCAGATATGGATCAACCACTTGGGTGCCCCCCTACCACATGGGAGATCCAGGGTTCCAGTCTTGGTGCCTCCTAAAAGGAGACAAGCAGATGTTGCTGCAACAGAGCTAGATACTACCACATCAGAGCTAAACACTGCCTCCTGCTGTAACAGAGCTAGATGCTGCTGAAACAGAGCTAGACTCCTCCCCTACTGCAACAAGCAGAGGCCACAAGTAAGCAGAAGCTGCAGCCCATGGGGAGGGTATGTGGCTCGGTCCATTGGGTACTTGCATCTCATGTGGGAGGTTACAGGTTTGGTTCCTGGTGCCTCCTGGAGAAGGCAAGCAAACAATGAGTAGACAGACAATGAACTATCTGGGGAAGGGGGGTATAAATAAAGAAAAATAAAGTAAATGAAAAAGTAAATCTTAAAAAAAAAACCTAAAATCACAAGCTCTTTAAGTTTCAGTTCCGTTTGTTCTTCACTGTTCCTGATATCAGAATAGGGAACACATATTTTTGAAATCCATAAATAATATGCTACAGGTGGTATGATCCACTTTAAGGCCAGAGAGTTAATTTCCTTAAAAGTTATTAAAAGAGCCAAAGGACAGATTTGCATGATAAAGCAGGACATGGTTAGAATGGAATGCTATCCCTTGTACTGGGAAAGTCACAAAAGTCTGAATTCTCGGTAAACTGAGAAATGGAAAAGCAAAAATATTTATTTTCCTTACAATGGAGATTTTGGAGATAATTAGAGAACCATATGAGAATGGAGATTCTATTTCAAATAACTCGATTTTTACAATTGACATACTTTAATATAAGTAAAAAGGAATAGGAATAGAATTATTCATTTAAAGTCAGCTCAGAAATGTAAAATGTACATTTTAAAGTACTGAGAACAGCACACATTACAAGAATGCCTGACATTTGCTGTTCACTTAAAATTCAGTCAGTAGCTAACTTGATTCTCTGGGCTAGTTACTTAAGGGATTTATGCATGAGGCTATTTTTCTATAGATCACTCATTGATACTCTTTTTTCTACTGCCTTGTGTAAACATCATCATGGAGTAATCAGAATGAGTTTAATTTGTAAGTGATTACAAATATGCCAGGTTAAGTTACTGACATATTACTGCAAGACAGCAGGTTTTTTTTTCCCATGACCATGTCCCAGGATCCTCTATTATGGACATTTTAATAAACTACATATTTCCCATAGAAGAAAGATAGTAATTTTATTACCTATCTGGGGAGTACTGATGCCACATCAACAAACACTTCTTTTTCTTTCTCTTCTCCCCTGCCTAAGCCCCATGCTTATTGAGGAGGTGAGTCAGTGGGTTTCCCACTTTCAAGTTCTTTTTCTTGTGCATGAGGGAACTGGGCTTAGTATCTTCAAACGCATTTCCAGCTAGCCCCAATATGTAGTTTGAAAGTCATTTGATTCTTTCCATTATTTGGAATAGGCATATCCATGTTGTACCTCTGGCTGCATATTCCTAGAACAATGTCTCTTGGAGCTGTTGCAGAGAGATTCAGCTTCCAGAGAGATAGCTTCCAGCCAAGAGTCCACATTGTGCTACTTCTTCCTCGTAACTGAGGGTCAACTTTACCTGTGCACCAAGCTCACACAAGATGATTTTAACATACTCTCATGCTCTTCCAGAGAAGTGAGAAAGATGAATTATCACCTTTCTAGATATACTGACTTCCAATTTGTGCAGGAAATTAATACAGGAATCTGCAACAACCGGACTGCTTCTCTTTCTCAGAATTTTATATTTGTTGCTTAGTTTGTTCTTTTTCCAATAACTCCTGTGAAAGTGGGGCCCTCACCTAGGAATGTCAATTTATTTTCTCTCAGAATACAGGTGGCTGGAGATACCATGACATGAATGCAGAAGTAACTCCTGAGACCAGATGCACTTTACTAGTTGGAAGTAGGTATGCAGAAAAGAACAAGCAGTGGCACAGTCATGATGGTCAGGTTGGATGCCTTATTGTACGTGAAGCAACTATGAAGTTAAAGCTGCTAAAGAAATTCCAGATGGTGGATTTCAAATTATCCTTTCAAGTTGTTTCAGAGTATTTCAGAATGTTTGCTCTTATAAAATTGTTTTTGTTTTTGTTGTTGTTGTTTTTGATATCTAACATCACCTCTGTGAAAGGTCATCAAAGTCTGGGTTTAAACTGGTCATACCTGAGATTTTAGAGTCTTCCAAAAGGAAAAAACTCCTCTGACCCTAAGCTTTCTTCATGTAATACACATTCATGAATCATCTTGCCAACATCTAGAGACAATATTGTTAATATAAAAAAGAATGAAACCAGGATATATATTATCTGCTCAATTAATCTTACCTTTCTGGGGTCTACAAATGACAAACCAGGACACAGAGCTATACCTTAAAAATATTTAATTATGGTATTGTTTCCCCATATCTTATTTTAGTTCTCTTAATTTTGCTTTATATATTGTGGTTTTATATTATTATGCCCATAAAATTTCTATGGCATTTATGTGAATGAATATTTCAAAATGAGCTTTATAAAGTGTCATGGTAAAGATGATTATCTCTATTAGGGAAGAGGTTTTCAAATTGATTCATACACAATGGGGTTTCAATTGATATGAGAAGAATAAATTCTAAAAACCTGTTTAAATATATTGTGCTGTCATTTTACTAAATTACATTATTTACACATTGCTCACTACACAATGCTTTTCTATACATAATAATGTATAAAGGCACAGTCATATGGGGGGAACATAGTATTATTTTACTGAAAATCCTATGCAATAAAAAGAATATTTTCAGTAAGAGTAATAGTTTGCAAAGTAATAAATGTGATCATTTAACTATCATATCAGTACCTTGTGGCAATAACAATCTTAAACAGAAATGAGAGTACTGGTTGTAGTAACAATCATTTACTCAATTTACATATCCAGAAACTGAAAGTATAATATTTTATTGAATTTTTCTGCAAGATTGCATGTGTTTGGGAAATTATCCATTATGGCAATACATTTTGTCATCCACTGGAGAGTAATATGACTAATTCAAAGGTTATTATAGGAATATGGGCCATGATATATGAGACACCAATAAGAAAGTCTACTTAAATACATAATTCCATTGTTTTACCTTCAAACTACATTGAAAGGATGCATCAGAAACAATGTATGTGGAAAAAACATATTTGTCTCCTTAAAATAGAGATTTTAATTCTTGCATACTTCTAATCTTAACCCTAAAATTTTTCAACATAGCAGTGATTTTCATTTTATAAATACTAATATTTATATTGAGTAAAAATAATTATTATTTAAAATTTACACTGCCACATTAAAAAATAGGTACATTATCATCTCTCTTTCACTAACCACAGCTTTCTCAGGCTCTTCTTTTGTCTTCAGTTAATTCAGGTCACCAAATTTGGTAATGAAAAGAAATTTAATTTTGAATTATATTTTAAGTCATGTCATCAAAATGGGAATGGCTCCAAACAATTATCCCATCTTTTTCCTTAATAAAGGTTTCTACTCATAACTATATTTACAACCCCATTTATCTGCTTCTTTCTAAGACTATAGATTTTAGGATTCAAGAAAGGAGGAACTAATCAATAGAACACAGAGGTGACCATGTCCTGAATTGAGGGTGAGTTGGAGATTGGCTTCATATATACAGCAGTAATTGAGCTGGAAAGGACAGTCACCACAATGATGTGAGGGACACAGGTGGAAAAGGCCTTTCCTTAATCTCCCCTAGTTGGAAACTTAAGCACAGTAGAAAATATGTGAATATATTATTTGGTGTTGAAGGCAAAGCAGCCACCACCCAAAATCACCACAAAGATAAAAAAAAAATTACATTGCTGAAGGTGTCAGAGTAGGAGAGCTTCAATAGAGAGGGGATGTCACAGAAGAATTGATGGACCACCATGGACTGACAGAAATACAGCCAGAATATATTGCCAGTGTGGAATGCAGAGTTAATCGTATCTGTTACTGTGACTACTGAGGCCACAGTCATCTGGACACAGACCCGAGGGTTCATGACCACAGGGTAGTGGAAGGGCTGGTAGATGGCCACAGAGTGGTCATTGGCCATGATGGTGAGGAACAGCATCTCTATTGTAGCAAATGCAATAGAAAGGAAGATCTGAGCTGCACATCCAGCCCTGGAGATCACACTTGTCATGAAGGAAGATGACACATGCCTTGGGTATTGTAACAGGAATGTAGCACATGTCCATGACAGAGTCCTAAAAAAGAAATACATTGGGGTGTGAAGACTCTGTTCAAGTGTGATTATTGTGACAATGAAAAGGTTTCCCAAAAGTGTTGCCAAGTACATCAGTAGAAATAGTGTGGCATGTAAGACTCTGAGCTCCCAGACATAAGAAAATCTTGTAAGCAGGAATTCAGTCACTGTAGTAGAGTTGGGCATCTTAGGAAAATTGCCCTTGGTCATGGAAAGACAGACAAATAATCCCTTAAAATAAAAACAAAACAAAACATGAAGAATCAACTTGGAGAATAAATTAGAGTAAATACATTCATCGTCTTACATTGGTCCGATTTTAGTCTCTCTAGTTTGTTTTTGGTTAGTATAATATAACATAATGTTTCCTAATGCTCTTTAGAATTCCTGCTTGTGAATCTTATTTCAATGATAGGGGTAGCAGTAAAATGTAACATTTAAGAGCTGTGCCTACTTTTACATTATATTTCTATCACTTAATAATTATAAAATGAATCTATTGGAAGTTAAAGGATTGCCTGGAAGATTGAAATATTTCATATAGGTAATTTAATGCATCCTTGTGTCATTAAGAATATTCCCAGAATGTTAATATTTATGGTTGTATGATAACAATACAGAATCTGAGTAGAAATATGAGGGTACTATTTATTCAGAGCCTCTCAAACTTTTATAATTAATTATAATCCATTACCTGGCCACCAGGTAGAAAATTGTTTTAATCTTCACTTCCTCAGCTATGACTTTTGATATTGATTTTATTTGAAAATTAACCCTTAAAATGTCCTCTCTCTGATGAACACAGATTCACTGGCTATACACATAATCTTCCTAGCACCTGCTAATATATATATTTTTATTTTCACATTTTATTCTTCAACATATCTTTGTCAATTCTTAATAGTTTCTTAGATGCTTTCTGGCTTCATTGTGTTTGTTCAATACCCAAGATAAAGTAATTAACCAAGTGAATTATATTCACTTTTCATTTATTATTTTTTTATAGTTTACATTATTCACATGTTACACATTACACTTCTCATTGTAACTCTGAAAATTGGGAACTAAAATATGCAACAACAACAAAAAAAAAAGTAGGTAACTGAAAGGCCAAGAACACATTTTCAGCCATGTAAATGTAAGTGGAAGTGTGGACATTCAATGTCAGATTTGTCTGCTCAGATAGTGCATTGCCGCAAGGAGCACTTTCTCCAGCATAACTCCTGATCCTACTGAGATTCAATGTTTCCCACCATGCCAATCCAAAATCCCCATTCAGGCTCGGTATTCACCAATATGGCAAAATTCAAACATTTTGGATCCACTATTAAATCACAAGGATCCAGAACTGAAATGTCTCCCCACTGTTTAAGTGGTCTATGAGAACTATTCAAAACTATTTTCTAGATTGCTTCATATTTTAATATTCTTGACCTCACTCAACATTATGTGATCACTTGAACTTAGAATTGTTTATTATGATCTGGATTTCAACCAATCTAGAAGAGTAAAATATTGATATTGCCCCAGTCTCTACTCAATGTCAGCATATACTGTCTTTAACCATTTGAAATATGCTAAGAGATTTTGTCCTTATACATTTAGAATTTCATATATAAAAAAACATATAGTTTCACTCATCTTTCCCCCTTATCCGTTTACTTGGGGTGAATGGAAACATCTATTCCTAAGGCCAATTCACCACTCCAGTCTTCATTCTCTTTCCTCTTTCACTGAATAAATGTTTCCCACTATAGGCCATCACAAATGTCACATGCTTCTCCATGTTCTCCTTGAATTTAAATAGATGCTGAGGTTTCTCAGTGCAAAAATAAAAGTCCCTTGCAACTCTTGATATGTTTATATTACCTATGGGGAAAATGCATTTATTAACAATATAAGGTTAAATAAAGTGTATTGATTCTTTGATTTTATATCAAACACTATTATGTTTCCCATAAAATCTGAACATGTTTCAGAACTTGAATAAGCTGAGATAGAAAGATATTCCTTGATGTGTGGGACATTAATGAATGTTTTTCCTTCATAATGTTCCCTTTCACAATCAGCGTTAGCTAAACCCTTACTTAATTCTAATGTGAAAAATTTTCTTCTGAATTTGGTTAAACTGTTTTCCTTTTTAACTTACATTCTCAGATTTGCTTACATTTTCACTTTTTAATTCTCAATATTAATGCTCTTTATATATTTTTTTTGGTGTTTCCTTTTCCTCATGACAAATATAACTACTTATAACATAGAGAACTTCTGCTGGCTGTAGAAAGGCAGGGCCGGTGTCACTTTCAGACTGACCTCCTGTTCGCATAGAAAAAATACTTTTCCTTGTTATGATCTCCTTTCTTTCAAGATTCCTCAAAATGATTCAGTAATGCCTCAATATTTCAAAAATGGAACACAGAGTGAATATCTTTCATAATTTCACAATTACCAATCAAGTGTAGGTTTCCAGCTTGAATTACTTATGTGTCAGTACAGCGGATTTCAATATGTGCAAATTTTAGGAGAAGGTATGTTTTACATCCTGAGTCTGCCATTTCTTTTTCCATGTAGCTATGGAGAGCTTCACAAATATCTTTGACTCCCAGTTTCCTTTTCTATAAAATTTGTAAAAAGGCCTACTTCATGAATTTAATATTTAAAAAAAAATTCAAATAGAGAATCTTATAATGGTAGCTATGCTGAAAAAAAAGTAAATCAAAGAGTACCAAATTTTAAAAAGTGATTGAGCATGTAACTCCTTCAACACTTATATTTCTTCTATCTTAAATTCATACTAGTATTATTTTTTAAAGCAAACAATGAAGTAAGGAAATGCAAGTATCCTGCATTTGCTATTATGATTTTCTAATAAAAGAAGTATTACTTAATGTAAAATGTCCTGTATAGATAAATAGAGATTGTAAAACTGATACTATTCTTATACAGTATCCATGTTGCAGGAGGATAACCAGCAAAATAAAGTTCTCCTGAGATAACCAGATCATTGCACAGGTATTCCCAATCCACCAAATTGTAAAAGCAAATAATTTGTTGTTTTGTGCAAAGAGTTGAAGAAATAGAAAATATATTTTAGCCATTAATATATTCATTTATTTTTTGCTAATTGAGACATCCATGTAATCTTTTATTTATATGTAAATCTATATTTCAAGATATTTTAGAGTGAATTATATGCAGACATTTATGTAAAACTGTGGAAATCAATTATGAGCTAATGCTTAAATGTCTTTGATGATATGTTAAGAGAAAGCCCTAGAATTACAACTGAAGTATAAGGGGTCATGTAAACACTTTGTTTTTATGACAGGTATTCTTTTATTCACTATGTACCACATGAATATAGCAGAGTGCTTGGTAAAAAGAAAATGTTAAGCCAATAGTTACTGAAATTATTAATTTATCAACAATATTATACATAGGCATTATTTGTATTATTTTATGTAATAAACAAATTCATGTTTAAGTATAAATTTAAATTAGCATTCTGCAAGTTAAAACTTTTGTCAGTGTGGAGAGCTGCTCCAGCCCCTGCTCCATCAAGTACTGCAGTCAACTCACTCTCTGTTTCCATGAATAACTATCAATTCTGATAAAACTGCTTGGACTGAAGTTTATTATTGCACTGAACAAAAAAGAAGTGGTTTGTCACATTATTTGAATAACTCCCATATTTATATATTGTAATAACAGTTCCCTTGAAAGTTTCTTTCAAAAAATCAAGTGAACAGTGCAGGAAAGAAATGGGGTGGTTCCTGGAGGGAAGGAAAAGAGAAGAGAAAAAATAAGTTAATAACAACAGAGCTTCAGTAGTTTATATTGTTTTTCTTACACTGGATAGACAAGTCAGGAATTCTGGTAAGTGTCCAGTGATGTTTCACCTGCAGGCAAGGTTGAGTGGGCATATTTAGTAGAGATAAATAACATCTTGAATGGACCTTTCTATCATAACAAGAGCTTTTGTGTTGTTTTATTTCCAAATGGTTGTCTCCAATGGCATCAGAGAAAACTCCTGGGAATACAGGCTTTGGCACCAAAAGTAGCCATGGCCCACAGGAAATTTCAATAAGATAATTGGTTAGGTGGTTAGAGAGCAGAATGCCAGTAAAATATGTCATGAAGAGAACATTTATAAATTAAGATATATTAGTGTATTTGAATTTATGACAAGAATTGGTGAAGATTAAAGGGACAATCACATAAACAAAGAAAATCACAGTTCCCCTAATATTCTGTATGCTATTAAGATGAAATGTCATGGATCCTTGAGACCAAGAAGCAGAGAAGGAGACCCAAAGCCTTGTCTCAGCCCAATCCTGGGGCACTAAATTTTCCTGCTCATCCTCGGGGTTTTCCTCTCAGGAATGGAGTGATTTTCACTAGTCAGACCAAACTCATGGTATTGCTAATGGTGACAAAGAAGTTTTTTCTGAAATTGTCCAAATTATGTATAAGCCTGGTGCCAAAGCCCAGCACAGAGGCCTGTAAGCTGGAAGCTCATCACCACATTCCTTTTCTCTGATTCTTCAGTTTCTTCACCTGAGAAACAACAACGGTGACCACCCTCATGTGCCGCTTGAGAGTAGGATTAAATGGGACATGTAAACCATTTAAACTAGTACCTGGCACAAATTGTGTACAAATTAGGAAGGGCTACAATAACTTGTTCAGTCTTCAAAATCATCGTATGAGTGGGTCATTTGGAATGTGTTAAGAAAGTTGAAAACCTAAACATGCTTCTTAGAGGTACTATGCACCTTTCTGTCATTGATTTCTAGTTTAATTCAACTGTGCTCATACAACACACATTTGCTTATTTCAAACTACTCAACATACACTTGAATGTACATTCACTCCATTAAGAGTTAGTCAACTGTCCTGTTCAAAACTTTCATACTTTTCCTGATGGCTGTCTCATGATGATTACATTGACTGAATTTTTCCTACATATCCAGGTATACTTTTGGATATTTTAAGTTGTCTTTGTGATATATCATTTTAGGCACTATAGATCTGGAAGCTATGATAATAGATGAATATAAATTTAGCATTGTTTTGCCTCTCATGATGTAAAATTCCCTTAATATTGATACATACATCCTTGCCTTCAGGTGTACATTGCTTGATAAGCACACAGCCATATAGCCACATGAACTTTTGTTTTGGATTTACTATATATATGTGTGTGTATATGTATATATATCTGTATTCTTTCAACCATATGAGCAATATATACTGTTTGCATATATTTCAAATGATCTTATCAGCAGTCTTACAAATATTTTAATCCCCATATAGGTAAATACTATGGTGAAGATTGTATTCATACACTAAGTGTAGTTTCTCCACATGGTGAAGTTTCAACACAGCCATTCTGCTGCAGTATGTAAAATTGGGGAATTCATTGACATCCCATTCCTCCAAGCATCAACTTCCTCAATAATCTCTTTATTTAAGAGAGTTAGGCTCATATATGGTGTCCCTACACAGGGCTCTTCTGACCCTTTTATTTCAACCTATGATTAGCACTATACTTGCTAAATATAAACCTTTGGTCCATCCATGTGCCAGTTGAACCCAGAATCTCAGCAGTGTTGCAACACCTACTCTCTAGTAAATTGGAATCTCCCAGGACAACTAACAAGGAGATGATGATGGACAATGCCTATTCCAAGGAACAGGGTGTGTCTGCAGCTGCAAGTAAGATAGTTCCATCCATCTGCCCTATGGGATCTAAGCCCCCTCTCAATTAGAAACAGAGTGGGCATTACCATCCCAAGATCCTCAAGTCTGAGGAATGAACAATGGACTAAAGTATACCTATTATTATTCTAGCAATGGGAGAACTTTTATCATTGATGTAAAGGCAGTCATCACCAAAGGCTCTGAGGGGAGGGAAGGTGAAGAATAGGTATAATATGGGGGCACTTTGGGGACATTGGAATTGTCCCACATGACATTGCAAAGATGGATACAGGCCATTATATAATTTTGTCATAACCTACAAAATTGTGCGGGACAAAGCATAAACTATTATGTAAACTGTAGTCTATGGTTAATAGCAATGCTTCAATATGTGTTCATCAATGTAACAAATGTACCACACTATGAAGGATGTTGCTAATGTGAGAAAGTGTGTGAGTGTGAGGGAATGGAAAATGTGGCAATCTCCTATATAAAAAAAAATAATAATAATAATCGCTTTAATAGTTGCTCTATAGTGTCTTCATGTAGGCATTCATTTTATATTTATAGTGATTATATACTTAAGCATTGATCTTATATTAATATACTCAGACTTCAGAAATGGTATGCTTGTTTATTGTTTGTTTGGGTTTTGGTATATGCTTCCTATCAGATTATAGACATTCCGTTCACTTTTATTGTGATGAAAATTTTAACTTTAATAAATTTTTTTCATTTAAAAAATATTGAGGTATATCATTCATAAACATACATAAAAAATAAGTGTATAGTAAAAGGTTTGAACTTACCAAACTTACATTCATAACATCATACAGGGTTCCCATACATCACCCCACCATCAACATATTGTATTGTTGTGAAACAGTTGTTATAAATTATGAAAGAGCATCATCAAAATATTATTACTCACTATACCCAATATCTTACATTTGGTGTGTTTTCCCCTAACCCACTCTATAATTAAGACCCTGAATTAGTATAATATACTTGTTATAGTTCATGAGAGAATGCTCTCACTTTTGTTCTGTTAACCACAGTCCATCTTCCACCACAGAATTCACTTTGTTATACAGTCTCATTCTTTGTACAATCCATTCAAAATGTACACTCCTTGGGTATCATTTTTATCACAGAGATGTGCTTTCATCACCTCAGACAATTTTAGAATGTTTTCATTACTCCAAAAGGAAAATTCCCATACCACCTTATAACCCTTATGGTTAACAGTTAGAATTGATATATCTTCTCTGCCATTGCTGCAAACATATTACAATGTTACTGGTAACTATCATCCATAAGATAGATTTGTTGTAATTTTCCTGTGTATCACCATATTCTTAACATCTTGTAAATAGAAGAGCATTCTTATATTTATACTATTAACCACAATCATCATCTATCACTGAAATCACTATGCTATACAGTCCCTAGTTATCCTGTAGCTTTCTTACAATTGACATTTATGTCCCTAGATTACCACTTTCAGCCACAATCACATTTATGTATGAGAAGAGTTAGTTATATTCATTATAATGCATTATCATCAACTCTATTCATTTCCACACTTTCACAATAAACCTTATTAAAAATTCTACATACATTAATCATCGGCTCTCTTTCCTAACCAACATTCTATCTCCTAGCAACCTATGCTCTAGAGTTTACCTTCATGAGTTTACTCATCATATTTCATTCATATCAGTGAGACCATTCAATATTTGTCCTTTTCTGTCTGGCTTATTTCACTCAGTATAACATCCTCAGGGTATTTTCATGTTGTCAAAAGTCTAATTTCATCATAAAGCTGAATTGTATTGAATTGTATGTATATAACACATTTTATTTATCCTTTCATTGGTTAATGGATACCTGGTTTTTTTTCTCCATATTTTAGCAAATGTGAATAATGTTGCTATGAACATCAGTGTGTAAATGTCAGTTTGCATCCTTGCTTTCATTTTTTCTGAATATATTCCTAGTAATGGGTTTGCTGGATTATATAAGACAGTTCTACATTTAGCTTCTTGAGGTACCAAAAAACTGTCTTCCACAGAGGCTGCACCATTCTATATTCCTACCAGCAGTGAAGGAGTCTTACTACTTTTCCACATCATCGACTTCACTTGTATTTTTCTTTCTTTCTTTTTTTTTCTTTAATAATGACCATTTTATGAGGTGAAAAATGTTATCATTGTAGTTTTGCTCCACATATCCCTAATATCTAGTGATGTTGAACATTTTTTCATGTTCTTTTTGGCAATTTGTATTTCCTCTTTGGAAAAATTTCTATTCAAGACTTTTGCCCAATTTTAATTGGGTAGCCTGTCTATAATTGAGTTATATAATCTCTTTATATAACATGGATACAAAAACCTCCTCAGATATGTGGTTTCTAAATATTTCTACCCTTGAGTAGGCTGCCTTTTTACTTTCTTAAAATCTTGTGAAGCACAAAAATGTTTACTTTTGAGGAGATTCCATTTGTATTTTTTTCTTTCATTTTTCATGCGTTGAGTTTAAAGTTTAAGAAACTACTACCTAACGCAAGATATTGAAGATATTTCCCACCTTTTTCTTCTAGAATTTTGAGGTTGTAGCTTTTATATTTAGGTCTTTGATCCACTTTGAGTAAATTTTGGTATAAGTGTGAGATAGGCATCCTTTTTCTATCTTTTGGATGTGGATATACAGTTCTCCTAGCACCATTTGTTGAATAGACTGTTCTGGTGCAGCTGAATGGTCTTGACAGCCTTGTCAAAAATCACTTGACCATAAATGTGAACATCTGTTTCTGAACTCTCAATTTTATTCCATTGATCAACATGCCTATCTTTATGCCAGTACCATGCTGTTTTCACAACTGTAACTAAGTAATATGTTTTGAAGTCAGGAAGTGAGAGTCTCCAACTTTGTTCTTCTTTTTAAAGATATTTTTGGCTATTCAGGGCCCCTTACCTTTCCAAAGAAATTTGAATATTGGCTTTTCCAATTCCACAAAGAAAGCGTTTGGCATTTTTATTGGGATTGCATTGAATCTGTAGATAAACTTAAGTAGAAATGACATCTTAATGATATATTGTTTTCCAATCCATGAACGTAGAATGTCCTTCAATTTATTTTGGTCTTCTTTGGTTTCTTTTAGTAATGTCTTTTAGGTTTTTTAAAATACAAATCCTTTGTCATTGGTTGTTTATTCTTAAATATTTTATTCTTTTAGTTGCTTTTAGAAATGGTAATTTCTCCCTGACTTCCTCTTCAGATTGCTCATTAGTAGAGTATAGAAACAATCATGATTTTTGAATAATCTTGTATCTTGTCACTTTGCTGAACTCATGTATTAATTCATGGATTTTTTCAAGATTTCCTAGGTATAGGATTATATCATCAGAGATTAGTGAAAGTTTTGCTTCTTCCTTTCCTATTTCAATGCCTTTTATTTCTTCTTGCTTAATTGCTCTAGCTAGAACCTCTTAGATGATATTGAATAACAGTGCTGGCTATGGTTATCCTTGTGTTTTTCCAGATCCAGCAGGAAACTTTTCAGACTTTCACCATTGAGTACAATGTTATCTGTAGATTTTTCATATATGCACTTTACATGTTAAGAAAGTTTCCTTCTATTCCTATCTTTCACAATGTTTTATCAAGGAAGAATGTTCGATTTCGTCAAATGCCTTTTCTGCATCAATTAAGGTGATATGTGATTTTTACTTCTAGAGTTAGTAACTTGGTTTATTCCTTTGATTGATTTTCTTGTGTTGAAACATCCTTGCATACCTGGTGTAAAATCCACTTAATCATGATATATAATTCTTTTAATATGTTGTTAGATTCAATTTGCAAGTATTTTGTTAAGGATCTTTTAAATCCATATTCATTAGAGAAATCAGTCTATAATTTTCCTGTTTGTGGTATCTTCATCTGGCTTTGGTATTAGTGTGATATTGGCTTCAAAGTGTGAGTTTGGAAGTGATCCCTCCTGCTCAGGTTTTTGGAAAACTTTGAGCAAGATTGGTATTCATTCTTTTTTTTTTTTTTTTTCCACTTTGTCACTTTATGTGTAAATAGATAAGCTAATGAATCCCTCTGGGCCTCAGCGACCTTGTCTTTAAAACAGGAATAAAAATATCTCACTGATTATTGTGAAGATCCAACAGAATAATTGATGTGGGAATCCCCTACATTTTTAATGTAATATTTATGTAATCTAAGATTGGAATTCATTCTTAATGGAATGATTGGTAGTATTCACCTGTGTCACCATCTGCTCTTGAGCTTTTCATTTTGAGGAGCTTTTCTGTTTTTGTTTTTTAATTTTATAACAACTGGTTTGTTCAGATACAAAAAAGTTTTGTTTTATTTTTATTTACAACCTGTTGCTTTGGCTCTGCATAAAATAGGATTCTTCTAGAAACTGGTTTTTCCCTGGGTGTCAACTTGTCAAAGCAAACAACTTCTCAAGTAGATGTGAACCACATTCAGAAATAGGTTAAAGGCACTGATGCCATTGTCCCTCATCCCTTTTTGGTTCCTGAGCATTTATGAGACAGACGTGGCTCCTGATTGCGTAATTAGTATTCTGTCTCTCTTGTTCATCATTGAGAAAAGTGTACTCTAAGCCTCTCTCCAAAGGATTCTCCTTATCTAGCTTATTTGTGATGAGAAATAAAGGGCAGAATTAATGCCTTGGTGCCTATTCAGCTATTTCAAATGAATTTATAGTGAATGTAAGTTCCATGTTGGTGCTGAGCCATGTCTTTTGCTTTCATCTTCTCTCCTGATATCTGGGGCCACATTATCCTCAGTTGAAAACATGGTTTTGTTTCAGACTCTGGGAAAATCCCCTTTGTAAGAGGTGGAGATTTAAAGAGCTCTAGCTCATCACTTTGGACTCCAGCACTATGTCTGATTTTCCTCTTGAATTTTCTTGGCTTTGGGGTCCAGACTGGTCACATCATCTTCAAGGATTCTATTACTTTGCTGGGTTTACTTATTGACAATTTAACCCTTCACTCCATGGAAACTTCCTGATGCTAATGCTTTGGTAGGCACATCTCTGGATATCCCTTCTTCATCAGCTGTACCTGCATCTTTTACATGGTCCATTGTCACCTGTTGTTATTTCCATCACAGCACTTCCACAATGAATGCTTTTTTAAAAAAAATGTTATTAATTTATACTTTTTTATTTTTAAACAAATAAATTTTTTGATACATATTAATAAAGCATACAATTCATCAAAATATAATAATAAACTAAAAGCAGACAAGCAAGCATATAAACAAACAAGAAAATTCCTCACCTCTCAGTCTCTGTATGCTTCCCGCACTGTACATAGCTGCTGTTTCTGGCTATTCGATCCAAAGTATATAATAAATGGCTTTTAGTATAAACACAATCTTGTACATTCATCATCTCAAAATTTTTAGAACAATTTCATTTTACCAAAAAGACTCCACACCCCCTAGCATTCCTTCCTCAGAACTACATAACCAGTTATCTCCTTTCATCTTTATAAATTGATTTATATTTACATTTTATATAAATGGAATCATACAATATATAGTACTTTGTGTCTAGTCTCCTTCACTTAGAATAATCTTGTGGGCTTTTTTGTCTTATATTAACATTTTGGAGTATTAACTTACATTTGTTCAGCTTCAAAGAAAAACGGTCATATATGCAATTCTACCCATATTCATATTTCATAGAATATATTTCACATATTTAGTTCAAAATAAGGCAATTTTACAGTATTTATCCTTTTGTGTCTGGCTTGCTTCACTCTACATAATGTCCTTGTGGAGGTTTTTGATGATTGTTTCAATCTCTTGGTTTGTTGAGGTCTTCTGTTTCTTCTAAGGTCAGAGTAAGTTTTTCATGTGTTTCTAGGAATTTGTCCATTTTTGTTTACATTGTCTAATTGGTGTACAGTTGTTCAAAGTATTCTTTTATGATCCTCTTTATTTTTAATGGGTCAGTAGAAATGTCTCCACTCTCATTTCTGATTTTATTTATTTATATCTTCTTTCTTTTTTTCTCTGTCAGTCTAACTAAGGGTTTGTCGATTTTGTTCATCTTCTTAAAGAACCAACTTTTGGTTTGTTGATTCTATTTTTGTTGTTGTTGTTGTTCTCAATTTTATTTATTTCTGTTCTAATGTTTGTTACTTGCTTCCTTCTGCTTGCTTTGGGATTAGTTGCTGTTCTTTTTCTAGTTCCTCCAATTGTTCAATTTGGTCTTTGATTTGGGCTCTTTGTTCTTTTTTTTAATTTAAGCATTTAGGGCTATATATTTTCCTCTCAGCACTGCTTTCATTGCATCTCATAGGTTTTGATATGTTGTGTTCTTGTTTTCATTTATCTCGAGATATTTACTGATTTCTCTTGGAATTTCTTATTTGACCCACTGATTGTTTAAATGTGTATTCTTTAACATCCCTATATTTGTGACTTTTCCCTTTCTCCACCTGTTGCTGATTTCCAACTTTATTCCATTATGACCAGAGGAAGAGCTTTGCATGATTTTAATCTTTTTAAATTTATTGAGTCTTTGTTTTGACCCAATTTATGTTCTATCCTGGAGAATGATCATTGAACACTTGAGAAGAATGTCTATCATGCTATTTGTGTGTGCAATGTTCTAAATATGTATTTTAGGTCTCACTAGATTGAATAAATTTTGACATTTATTAAATGTTGTTCCTACAGTTAATGTGAGTATAATATAAATTTTCTCCATTATTTAGTTAGTTGTAACCACACTCCAAGGCTCTTAAATGTGACCTAACAGCCACATACAGAACCTCACTTTAATTAGGAAAGGAATCAAATACAAAAACAAAATGAAAATATTAAAAGGTCAAAATTACTGACCATGACTACTCAACTGTTTGATAAGAACATAAATCAATGTTGGTGATGGGAGTGTTTTGGTCATCTTTCCAATGAGAACATTGGATCTATGTTCAAATGGGAGGACACTGTTAAGTTAAATAAAATCAGCAGCTGCTTTAGACACTGAAAGGAGACACCCCTTCCTGATAAGGGCTTTTCTAGAAGATATAAACCATACATCTGCAGGAGATTTCAAAGAAAATGGAATTCATTCTATAGAACTTCATATGAGTAATATCTGTTGGTAAACCAGTTTTGGTCCAGGAGAGACATCTTTTCAGACTGGCCCTATATGAGCTTTTCACTCCTTCATTGGAACTCTTTCATTTTCTGAATGAAGTGCTGCCAATTGCTGAATTTCTCAATAAACTGTGAGATTCTAAATTTAGTTGTTGAATTGAACTAAATTAAAATTTATTTTAACAATATTATTTTAGTACAACTTATGAAGAGTGTTATGGTGACTCCTACATTATACTAGACTAAAAGATCATTGCCTTCTTCAGAATCAGGGACCTGATTTATGATTTCTTCAAAGTATGAAATTAATTCCACTGGTCCACAAGGATTGTTGCCTAAGGCTCACAGTTGCTCTTATTTAAAAAATGACAAAACAGATTCTGTCAAAAATAAATTTTAATTCTGGCAAGCAAGAAGAAACTTCATAGTTTGCCACACTTGTTCCCTCTAGACATTATGTTTATCAATAATAATGCCCATATAGAAGGGGCCCATGATCATGAGGAACTCTCTTTCAGCAAAGATCAATGCAATTGGAAATATCTTGGGTTTCCTACTCAAATTTTATTGGAGTATTGTTGGTATCTAATATATTGCTACATATTTTGCTGCCAGGCTGTAGATTCTTTCTGGATTTCCTATCTGAAGATTACAATCCAGTGGCCATGTTACTCAGGGTATGCAATCTACCTTTCAGGATCAATAATAGAGAATCTGAACAGATCTCTGCTCACTCTGCACATTGCTTTTCAGAGATTCTCATGAGGAGGTAAAGGGTGTTAATGTAAGCTCATTCCAGAAGTCAAAGTAGTTTGTAATATTCATAAAGGCTGAAGTTTCTGTTCAAAATATAATGAAAACTTATCTGTGGTTTGCCAACAAGTTTAAAGCCAAGAGTTAAGTAAATATACATTTTTAAAAGTTTCATTTTGAAATATCTTTTAACTTTTTCATGGCAATTGTAAAATAAAACAAAACCCATATGGAGTATGCCAACATTCCCATTAAGCCAGATATCCAACAACATTTAATATTTTGCTTTATTTGCTGTATCATTCTATCTATCTATCTATCTATCTATCATCTATCTATCTATCTATCTATCATCTATCTCTTGTCCACCCACCCATCTATATCTGTTCATGTGTCAAGAAATTTATCTATTTTCTAAATATTTGAGGGTAGGTTTTATACATCATGCTCCTTAAATACGTAATACATACTTTCATGTATATGCCCTAAGAAAAAAGATAGTCACCTTTATAATCAACTTAAGTAGCATTATAAAGTTTAGAAATTTTAACATTGATGTAAAATTTACACATTATATTACAATTTTTTCATGTGTTTCAATAATATCTTTTTGGCCAATTTCTCCTCCATTATTAGTTTCAACCAGGTTCATGAAACTCATTTAATTGTCTCTTTAGGTCTCTCTTTTTTTAATTGTGGAAACATGTGTGTGTGTGTGTGTGTGTGTGTATGCTTTCTCATTTCAACCCTCCCAAGCACACAATACAGTGGGATTTAGCATGTTCACAATATTGTACTACCATCACCACCATCCATTACCAGAATTTTCCTGTTATCTACATGGATACAATTTTCCCTTTATGCATTCAATACCCATGCACCATTCCATCTCTTGGTCTCATAAAGTGTGTTCTGCCTTCTGTCTCTACGAATTTACATATCCTATCTATTCATATGACTAGAATTATATGTGGAATCTGCTTGAAAGAATCTCAGGTAAGGCAGCCTATTTCTGTGAATGGTGGAACTGGGTATATGCAATTAGTACCTTACAATTATTAGCAATTTCTCATTGTAAGAAGTTGAAGTTTGGTAAATTTAGGAGAAATAATAAGCCTAGTGGGTCTTCTTTTATGATTACATGAGGGGTAGCTGGAGTTTTCCTAAAGGGCTACTTCTTATGTAAAGGATGTAAAATGGAAAGGGAGAAACCTAGACTAATGTAAAGAGAAGAATTCAGATATTTAGCTAATTTTAGTTTTATTACATATTTGTTCTTTCTATCTTTCCTCACAATTGAAGACTTTACAGACAGTGAAATTTTTTGTTGATGGGTTAGTCCTTACAAAGTTCCTTAATTACAGTTCTAGGAAATTGGGGATATCTATCACTTGAGAGAATAGCAGAAATTCCCAGGTGGGAAAAATAAAGTTTAATAGATTTTTTAAATTATTATTTTTTAGTTACTGTGAGAGTATTAGCCTTGTGCAAGGGAAAAGTCTCTACCAATTCAGAGAAAATGAACAGGAAAAATAAGGGCACATTGTTATTCCATAGGAGGGGGGTGTCTAGGAGAGGGGTTCATTTGAAGATGTTCAAATAGGCCCTGCCAGTTGAGATATTTGACCCTGTTCCAATTTTATAGTTTTACAAGTGTTATGCTAATTGAAAGGTGGAATATTATTTAGAAACTCATCTTTATTCTCATCCAAGTTTCTCCCCTTTTTGTGGTGAAAGTGAAGTTCTGATCTATTGCTGACTGCAAGCACTTTCAGAGAAGCACCAAAGCAAAACAATATAATTGACAAGGAAATCTGGTCGTTTTTTGGAATGTAACATTTCTTTTTTTTAAAGAATAAATTTATTGACCAAAGACATTATACTATTTTCTAATATCAGTACATGTCATGAACAAATTCAAATACTGTCAAATCTCTAGGAATTTTACATAATCTATAAGTATTTATAATATTTTATCCATACAAATTTAACCAAAAATTTAGAAAATTCTTTTTAATTCTACAGCACTTCTCATGCAACACATAACATATCAAATGAACCTAACTATATCTAGAACTTCTCTTTTTACAAAGTGAAAGAGCAAATGCTTTTCAGTTTTCTGAGGGACATCTGGAAAATCCCAAAGACACTTTGAAATAAAAAAAAATATCATTTAGGGTATGATTTTATTAAGGCAATATTTCAAAAATCCTAGGTTTGATCACCTGGCTAAATAGGATTATAGGTCACTGATAAATAATAATTGGTTACATATTTAACAAAAGAGACAATAAAATATTTGAAAAGTAGATGTAGGAGGTAACATGGTTACACAACAAAGGAAACCAAAATTTAGATATTTTAAATATTGAGAATACTTGTTCTCTTAAACAGTAAAAGATGATGAGGTCAATATAAGTAACAATGAGGATATTATTCTTACAAGACAAATTATCTTTGTCTTCTAGGCAGATTCCTCAGATGGTTATGGAAGCCTTTTATAACTTCTCACTAAGAGAATGCCAGTATTCCAAGAACATTTCATCATTTTAACAGAGAGAAAGGCAAATTCTAGTTTCTGTTTTAATTCACTGTTTGATATGAAAGCGTTTAAAATATCTCATGAATAAACCTATCAAATCTTAGGCAGCATTGTCCATGACAAACAAAATTCATCTCCACAAACCTTCTACAACGTTCTTTATTCAGGTTTTTTCTTATACTTTCTTATTTCTAATTCTGCAGCAGTTTATTTACTTTAGAACAAAATACTCTTCTTTGCTTTAGCAAAATTCCATCCTACATACTTAAGCAAAATCTCAGACAATTAATTTGGTTAAAATCTCAAAAAGTAGTATTCTTAAATATCTCTTCTCCATACATTTAAAACCATGTCAGGAAATGTTACAATTTTTGCTTTATTGTCTATCATATTTTAGAAACTCAAGAAGAGAAGGAAATTATATTTTGTTTACCCATATTGGAGTAATTTGGTCTTCCCTCCTCCCTGTCTTCCTGTTCTTTATTCTTCCTGCTCAGGTTAAAGACTTTCATTTAACTGCTCTTATTGTAGTTTGCTGTTGAGAAATTCCCATAGTTTTCCTCATTTGATAGTCTTGATATTTCCCACTCACTCAAGGTTAGCTTCGTCATTCATAGGACTCTGAGTTTACGTTTCTTTAATTTAAGCACTTGAGAAGTATTGTGCCACTTTTTTCAAGCTCCATGGTTTCTAAAGAGAAATTTGCAGGTATGAAAATTTTTTTAGTATACCTAAGGTTTTGTTTTTCTCCAGGCTGCACTCTGGCCTCCAGTGATGGAGTATGGGAAGTAGAGCTCTTCCCACTCTGCAGAACCCTACTTGAACTTCTCTGACACACTGTGGTTGGTGTTTGTGGTACTATTTTATAGCTTGCCAGAGGTGAAAGTCAGGGCTCTCAATTCAGTGTTTGCTGACATGGGTGTGTGTGAAGAGAGTAGGCAGAAGTTGAGGGTGTTTTGGTGGGAATTGGCTAGAGGAGAGGGATTCTTGCCTTAAGGTTTGTCTGGTTATCTTTCTATGCTGCCCCTTTCCTGGTTTTTGGCTAGAGAGAGAGAAGGATTTTTGGAGGTTATTTTGGTCTCTCAGGCTATAGTATTGAGCTCCAGTGATAGATTACAGGATGTAAAAAGAAAATCCAGGGACTTGGTACCATACCATTACTTGGAGTCTAAGAACTCTAATTCATCTGCCTTCTTTTCTCTGCATTTCAATGATTTTTTCCATGGTTTCTATATCTAAAACCTACTGTTTTAGTAATACTTAATGGGAACAATAGGGAAACTACAACCACTCTATCGTCATGGAAGTGAAATTTTAAATGGATGATTTAGCCCACACACATCTAATATACTCACTGATATATTGGAATTTATTTCTTATGCTGTGTTTTCTACTTGACAAATTTTTAAAATCTTTTCCCTTTCATGCTTTTTCAAATACTTTAGAATAAATCACACATTTTTGCTTCATTTTATGTATTATTTTTAGTTAAATATTTCATATTAATAGTTGTGATTATCCAAGGAATAAAGTTATTCTTATATTATTAAAATGTTAGTTTATTACTTTTCCCTTCATTATCTTAGAAACTTAGTCCTACTTTAACTTCTTTTATCCCATATCTAATTTTTGCATCACTGTAACGATGATTTGAATTCTATATGTTTTATTCTAATAGGCTTCTGGAAGTAATATACCAGAAATGCGTTAGCTTTTACAATGGGAATTTATTAACTTATAAGCTTACAGTTGTGAGGCTGAGAAAAATGTCCAAATCAAGGCATCATACTGTGATGCTTTCTCCTCAAAGACCAACTGCCAGTGATGCTGGACTGGTCTGTCACTTGGCAAGACACATGGTGGCATCTGCCAGTCCTTTCTTTCCCTTCTGGATTTTATTGCTTTCAGCTTCTGGTTTCCATGGCATTCTCTCTGCTTCAGTGGCTTTTGATATGCTTCAGTGGTTTTCTCTCTGTGTCTCTCTCCATTTTTATCTCATTTATAAATTACCCCAGTAGAAGGATTAAGACCTACCCTGGGCCACACCTTAACTGAAGTAACCTAATCAAAGAGTCTCACTCACAATAGGTTCACAATCACAGGAATGGGTCAACTTTTGAACACTGTATTCTAGGACACATACATTCTCAAACTACTGTACAATATGTTTTTAAATTTCAAAAATTTTTGCACTTTTGTTTATTATACTCTATTTCTGTCAGTATCCCCTTATATATCAAACAAACTTACTTTGATTATTTATTGTTGATGTTGCCACTGATTTCCATTCCTTTCTCTAGGACTACATCTCCTTAGGGAGTAATTTTATTTCTGCTTGAAGAAATTACTTTAGAATTTTGTCACAGGTAAAATAATGGCCACTGAAAAGTGTCCACATTTTGGAACCCAGAATCTGGAATTGTGTTTTGTTTCAATGTAAAGGGAATTTAAATTTGCAAATGTAATTAATGTTGGTAATAATGTGACTCTAATATATTGGGATTATACTGGATTATGTGGGTGGTCTGAATGTAATTTGAGCATCCTTAAAATTTGATAAAGGAGGCAGATAATTCCCTGTCAAAGTAAAACAATGTCCAAAAGACTTACTGACCAATGGCTGGCTTTGAAAATGGAAGGTCACTTTGAAGATGGATGTCAGCTTTAAAGGAGAAGATATAAATAAAAACATGAAGCAAATAATGCAAGCATGGTCTAAAATCTGGAAAGGGGGACAGATTCTTCTCAAGAGCTTCCAGAAAGGAATGTTTCACTGTTGACAACTTCATTTTAGCTGAGGGAGACCCACATCATACATCTGACTGGCAGAACAATAAGAAAACAAATTTGTCTTGTTTTAATTTCTACCTAGTATTCTACTGTAAGGATATACAGTATATGTATGTGGTTATTCCTTCACCCAATGATGTATGTTTGGGTTGCTAAAAGATTTAGACAATTATAACTAAAGCCTCTATGAACTTTCAAGTGCAAGTCATCATGAGAACATATGCTTTTCATTTCTGTCATTTCATTAGTAATGGAAAGGCAGAGTTTTATGGTAAATGTATATGTGATTTAAAAAACCAACAAGCTGTTTTTAAAGTACTTTTATCATTACCAATTCTGACAAAGAGTTCATGATAATTAGTTGTTATGGAATGTCTTTATTTAAAATATTCTAGTAGTTGTCTCGTGGTATTCCTATGTGGTTTTAACAGGAATTTATCTAAAATTAACTCATGTTGAATATCTTTTAATTATTCTTTTATTATAGATGTATTGCCATCTATCCATCTCCTCTAGTGAAATTTCTGTTCAAATCTTTTGTCCATTTTTTAATTGGGCACATATTTTCTTATTATTGAGTTTAAAGAAACATTTGTATTCCAGCTACAGGTCTTTTATCATATATATACTATGCAAATATTTTCTCCTAGTCAGTGACTTTATTTTAATTCTCTTAACTGTGTCTTTTACAGAGAAAAATTTTAAAATCTTTTTAAAGTCAAATTTATCAAATTTTTTAGTACTTTTTATGTAATATATCAGAAATATTTACTGTACATAAAATTGGAAAACATTTTAATTAAAGGGCCAGATAGTAACTCTCTGCTGTAAATATTTAATTCTCCCTATGTAATGCATACAAAAAACATAGGCAATACATAGTTGTGTTCCACTATAACTTTAGTATAAACAACAATCTGTAAACTAGGTTTGGCTCATGAGCCCTAATTTGCTAAACTCTGGTATAAACCAAGTTCACTTTGCCCTCTATTTTATTATAGAAGTTTTTAAATTATTGGTTTTAAGTCTAAACTTCATTTTGAAAAAATGTAGATGTTGTGATGGATGGAGCAAAATTCTTCTTATGCATAAGGATTTCCCAGTTGTTCAAACAAAATTTGCTAAAAGATTCTTCTTGGTCCATTTTGCCTTTGCTCCTTTGTTGGAAATCAATTGACCATATAAATTTGATTCTCTTTCTGAGCTCTTTTTTGGGATCCATTGACTTATTTGTCCACCTCCAATGCCGGTACTATATTTCTTCAGTGCAGCAGATTTATAATATTTATTAAAGTGAGGTACTTTAAAACTTTAATTTCTTTATCCAAGTGGTTTTGGGTATACTAATTCTTTTGCATTTTCATATAAATTTTAGAATTGAGTTGTCAATTTCCTTCCCCCAAAACCAACATGTTGAGAATTTAATTGGGATTGTGTAAATGATCCCCAGATCATTTACGGGGTACTGGCATTTCAAAGATATTGAGTCTTGCGCAACCTATGACAAGGTCTATTCATCAATATATTTATGTCTTCTTTAACTTATCTTAGCAACATTTTGTAGATTTCAGTGTACAGCCCTACCTCATATTTTGTCAGTTTTATTGTTATACATTTCATCATATTTTACCTATTACAAGTCATATTGTTTTTATTAATATCATTTTCTAATTTTGTTTTGGAAGTATATGTTTGATTTTTGTATATTATCATATAGCCTGTAACTTACTAAATGCACCCTAATTCTAAAAGCTTACTTCTATATTGGAGGGATTTCCAAATATAATTTTCCATTTGTATGTGAAACCATTCTGGTTTTATCTCTTCTCCTTACTTTCTTTATTGTACTGAGTAATAAAATTTTGAATAAAAATGGTGAAACAGAAAATTCATGCCTTGTCTTTCAATTTAGAGTGGAAGCATTCAAGTTTTCACCTGAATATTACCTGCAAGATTTGTAGAAACAAAAAGAAAACCAGTATAATACTGTAATATTCTTCCATCAATGCCAAAGATGTACTGTGTTGATAATTGGGGAGTATGAAAGGGGTGTGCCAAATGTACGTTGTGGACCATGGTTAGTGGTAGTAGTCCGATGATATCTCATGGTCTGTAGCAAGTATTCCACCACAGTGTGGTGTGTTGGTGGGAGGATGTTGTGTGGGAGTTCTGCACATGTGCATGAATGTTTTGTAAGTTCACAACTTCTATAATAAAAATATATTTTTAAAAGTAAAGACATAATAAATATTAAAGGAGAGGTAAATTAAATGTATAACAAAGAAACAACAAAGAAAATTAACAAAACAAAATTTGTTGTTAGCTAGACTGATCAGAAAAAAAAAATAAGACTCAAATTAATAAAATCAGGAATTAAATGGAGGATGTTACTACTGACTTTAAATGAATAAAAAGAATTATAAGAGAATATTCAATAAGAGGATGTAAGCAAATTGGGTAAACTAGATGATATGGTTAATTCCTAGAAACACCCAAACTACCAAAACCAACTCAAGGGAAAAAAGATTGAATCAATGATCAAAAACCTCCCATAATGGAAACCCAAGGGCAATTTGGTTTCACCAGTGAATTCTAACAAACCATTCTATAAGGCTAATTTATCATGATACCCAAGCAAGAAAATTATATCAGGAAAATAGTAAATTATAGAGAAATATCCATAAAAATATAAAGCAAAAATCCACAACACATACTAGCAAACTGAATTCAGTGGCACATTAAAATGATTATATGTTATCATTTGAGATTTACTCCAGGAATTCAAGGAACTTTCAACATATGAGAATAGGTCAAGGTAATACATCACATTCTTAAAATGAAGGGAAAAACATCATCATCTTAATCAATACAGAAGAAGCAGCTTGCAAAATTCACCACCTCATGATGAAAATACTCAACAAACTATGAACAGATGGAAGCTTCCTTAACCTGATAAAGATCATTTATGAAATAAGCACAACTTGCACTTATTTTTATTTATGAAGTATGCAAATCTTATCACTTATGATCAGGAGCAAGACAAGAAGGTCAGTTATCAACACTTGTATTAAATGTTGAACTAGACAATTTAGCTAAGGCAATTAGGTAATAAAAACAAACACAAGAAATCAAAAGTGACCAGGAAGAGGTGAAACTATCTCTGTCCACAGATGGCATGATCAAAAAGACCATGAAAAATAAACCAAATTGTATTCAGCATTGACTTTTAAGCATTGAATTTATGCTTGATTTTAATTTTAATTTTTATACTGCTGTACATATTTTTATTTTTTACCTCTTCTAAGACAAAAATTCTTTTTTCTTTGTTATGTTTAGAAAATTAACTCATGTATTGTATATGAATACTAATATATAAAAAATATATGCACAAAATAATATGAGAAGACATAGAACATGCTTGTGTGTATTCTAGATGGGCAGATTATGTGTGAATATGTTGCACTATTTTCTTCACTTTGCCTGTTTTTTTTTGCAATTGGAAAGAATATTAGCACATACTCATAATGGGAAGGGACATATGTGCAGGCAATGATGCATAATGAAAATGAGAAAGTTAATGTTTTTAAAAAGTATTCTAGGATATAGGGCCTATGCTTCTATTTCTGTGCTCATTTTGAATGTGCTCTTGCATTATACTCTCTCAAATCCACTTTTCTCATCAATCTAAGTTATATATCATCATCTGCTTAACTTTTGGGCTTGTGTAGCTCAACCTGCATTTAATAATTAAAATTATTTCTAAATTACTAGTTCTATACAATGAAAAATAATACAAACCATTTTAATGGTCACTAAAACTTTAACATACATATATTTAGCAGATAATTAAAAAGTAAGTAAGCTTTTCTGCAGAATATTGTGGGAAGGGGATGGAGTAGGATGCTCCACTTATGAGTGCCTCCACCAGAGCAACTATTAAACAGGCAGGAACTACCTGAAAATTATTTTGAAATTCCATTGTCTAGGAGAACACTGTGCAGTATCCAGGCAAGAGTGAGAGAAAGAGCTGGTTAACTGCAGTAAATACCATTGTATAGCACTTTCTGTGCAGGGGCTGTGGTCACCCTTTACCCTAACATGTGACATGCAGCAATGAGGTAATCAACTCTAGCTCCTGGTGCAGCTTTCTGGTGCCAGAGTGGGATATGCAGACCTAGTTCTCCAAGAACTGGGGATGTACAGTCAGATCACTTATCACTTCTTTAAATTAGCTACTTCTAATCACTGGGGAAATGCCTCTGTAGGCAGTCACTTTCCCAACTTACCCCAGGAAAAGCAGCAGAGGAAACTTGAAGAGCGTAAACTTCTTCAGTTCTACAGAATACAGAAAAAGGGCTTTTTAATATTTTAATTCAATAGCAGATTGGAGCTGACAGAAGAAATAGTGAACTTAAAGACACCACTGAGGTAAAAAAAAAAAAAAAAAAAGAGATAAAAGAAATAGATTAAAGAATCTAAAATAGCCTAAGAGTCCCATGGGCCATCATCAAGCATAGCAATATATGCATTAAAGGGAGTCCCAGAGAAAGCAGAAAGTGAGAAAGGGGCATAAGGAAATTTCAAAGAAATGACAATAAACTTCCCAAACTTGGTAAAAGATGTGACTATGCACATCCAAGAAGCCCATCAAACACTAAACAAGATAAACATGAAGAAGCATGTGGTGGTCAGACTGTCAAATGCAAAGGACAAGAAGTGATTACTGGAAGCTGCAAGAGTAATATGTTACATACAGGAGAGTCCAAAGTAGAGTAAGATCCAAGTTCTCATTAGAAACCATGGAAGCAAGGAGACAGTGCATTGCAGCTTCAAAGTGTTGACAGAAAACAATTTAGAGTGCTGAGAGAAAACAATAGTAAGACTTTCCTTTATAAAAATTAGGGAAGGATTAAAATATTACCAGAAAAGAAAAAGGCTAATGGAGATCTTTAACACTAGACATACCCTGCGAGCAATACTAAAGAGAGTTCTTCAAACTGATAGGAAAGGATACTAGACAGTGGATCAAAGTGACATAAATAAATAAAGGTGTATGGTAAAGGTAACCATTAGGGTAATTATAAATACAATTAGTATTGTATATAATTTTGGGCCATGTAACTCCACTTCTTACTTATAAAATATAATACATTTATGGTTTTGGACATAAAAATGTACAAAGATATAATTTGTAACAAGAATAAAAAAAAAGTGGAGAGACAGTGGGATCTAAGAGCAGTTTATGTGTATGCTACTGAAGTTAAGTAGGTATTAAATAAAAAAGACTTTTATATATATGTTGGCGTTCAGGAACTGGGTCCATGAAAACGGTGCCGCGGATGAGAAAGAAAGAATAAGACAAAGAGAAGAAAAACTGGGATCAGGGGACTCTCCATCCGATATGTAGAGAAGAGCCTAGCCACCTCATAAAGTGTGGCTTTTATTTGGCTTTAGAACAAAGAAAATACGTGTGAGCATGTGCAAGGGCAATAGATATTTGACAGTTACATTTTACTGAAATTAACAAGTCTTAAAGGTTAATGACTCAGCTTTTTTACATTTCTGTAATTCACAGGAAAGCTCAGGATATTTCCCCACCCAGCTCCTGTTAGCATGAAACTCCAGAACTTGTTTATTACATTCCAAGGTGACCTTCTTTTCTATCAGTAGTCATGGCCTTTAATTGAAACTCCATCATTTCCCCTTTTTTTATTAATTAAAGCTTATAGGAACTATTATATAAGCTGATACAAGGTGACCTCCTGTCACACTTGTCTTCTTTTATAGGCTCTTGTGACTGTGCCTGTCTTAGGTTGTCCTCCTCTGAGAATCTTACCCGTCATTGACTACCAGTTAAGCTTTTGAGCTCTTACATGGAAGGCATTTTCATTAATATTTATGCTTTTTCAGGTTTTTTTAATGAGTATTTTTTGTGCAGATATTTAGTATTAAGATCAAGGGGTTATTAGTAGAATCTTTCTACTAAGTAATGCAAAATTAGTTTTTTATGGCCAAGTTTCTTAACATAAATGTATTTATCAGGTCTAATTATTCTAGCCTTGACAATACAAACAATTAAAACACATATAACAATAATTCCAAATCTAATTTAAAATGATATTTGAATTGTTTTTTGTTTCTACCAATTAAACGGCTGTACCAGTGGTTTTTTTCAATTCGTTTGATACATGCTCAATGCCTTCTTTTGCAATTCTAAAAGATTTATAGAAGCATTATGCTTATATCTAATCAAGTGATTTTTCACTTCTTCTCAATCATGTTCACTATTATTATAAGAAAAGAGTAATACAAATAGAACTTTTATTTTAATCACATTCAAGAACTTTTAACAAGTTTAAATTATAAATTTGATTATGTATAATAGTTGTTTTAAGATCATTCATACGGTTATTTAGTTCCATATCAATGTGGGATTGGCTATACCACATCTCACTTGTATTTTTATGCCAGTCTTTAACATATTGTTGATTCTGGACTCCTTGATGTAGGGCTGTGCCAGTGACAGCTGCAGCGGTTATGATGCCAATCAGTCCCAAATTTTCTGCTATTAAAAGTTAAATCAGTTTTTTAGTTCTTTTGAAATAATGGTTGATGAAATGTCACAGCAACTGGGATTCTGGAGACTGTTGTTAATGTCTGGTCATCCGAACCGGTAACCATAATCCTTTTCTTCTTCTTGCTATAAAAAGAGTTTGATTTTCTTGTAAATATGAATTCTTAAGACATGTAAATAAAGAGAAATTAATGTTTTTTTTCACCAAAGGTTACTTTTTTAATGATAAAACTATAAGATCTTGTATTCATACTGTAAGAAATTGAGTTGATTTTCTTTTTTAAAATAGTAATATTAGTTTTGCTGCCTTGCCTTTTAAAAATTGGACCAGTTCCCCAAAATAATTTCTACAAATAACTTTGAGTTTTGTTAAAGTTTAGTGTTCTATGGTTGTGAGATATATCTCCCTTGATTTTTTCAAATTATTGAGTTGTTAGTAAATGCTGTATTACCAAAATTCTAGAAATAAGGATTACTGTCATTAGTGATTATGATTGAATTATTAATGAACTAAAATATGGTTGTGTTTTTAATAGGTTTTGGTATCTTTATAAGGGCCCGATCCTTTACAATTCCATAGGAATCATTAAACAACACAACCTCTGTAAGCCTATGACAAATATGCTATTTGTCATTAACTAGTTTGTTGTGAGATTGTTTAAGATAAATTGGGTAAGACTTATTGCTCCAAATTAACAGCTCTAGAAGAGGTGGGTTGTTTATGTATGCCCAATAAGTATATTTATGATGTGGTATCTTACCTTGACCTAATACTTTACCTATAATTAATCCAATGTAAAACCACCATGTACACAGTTTAAGTTTTGGCAGCATCTTCAACTCTAGGCTTGATTCTTCTAGAGAGGATCCACTGTTCTTCTCCTGTTTCTGTAATGATAAGAGCAAAACCTCGGCCCCAAAATTTTACTTTTCCTTTTTCCCATTTACTAGTTCTTTCATTTTTCTAATATACAGGTTGTTCACATTTTTCATTTTTATTTATTTTTTTAACATCTTAATGTTTTTCTGCTGCTGTGATATTAGAAATTTGTTGTCTATTAAGAAAATTTAAGGTAAGCAATGCTCTAGACAGTTTGTCCCTAGCAGACTCTCCTCCATCTCCTCCTTTTTATTTTTGCAACATTAATTTTAATAAGTGATTATTTTTTTTTTACTATCGCTTGTTCCTGAGGGTTATATGGAATTCCTATAACATGTTTAATATTTTAGTCACTGCAAAATTTTTTGAAAGATTGACTAAAAAAAGCAGGCCCATTATTAGTTTTTAGCTGTGCTGGCAGGCCCATTGCTGCAAAACAATGTAATAAATGAGAACGTATATGTGAGGCCTTTTCACCAGCTTGAGCAGTTGCCCAAATAAAATTAAAATATGTATCCACCGTCACATGCACATCTTGAAGGCGGCCAAAAGAAGGCACATGTGTGACATCCATTTGCCAAATTTCATTAGGATGTTTTCCTCGGGGATTAGTTCCTGGAGAGAAAGTGGGGGCATTTATGGGTCCACAAGTAGGACATTGTCTAACAATCTTCTTAATTTTTTTTACTGTTAAGTGGGGATATTTATGATGTAAGCCAGAAGCATTAGTATGTGTAAGTTTATGATAATCAGCAGCAGATTCTGTATGAGCAATAAGTTTATCTACTAAATCATTTTGTGAAGCCATAGGGCTAGGAAGTTGAGAATGGGAACGAATATGAGTAATATAGATTGGATTAGATTGTTCACGAACAATCTTTTGTAATTGTAGGAAAAGAACTTCTAATTCAGAAGCTGGAGTTATTTGAGCTGTTTCTATATGACAAACAACGTGACAAACATAAGCAGAATCAGACACAATATTGAAAGGCTCAGAAACATCAGTTAGCAATTGAATAACAGCCATAAGTTCTACCTTTTGGGCAGATAAATAAGGTGTTTTCCAAGGTTTTGTAGTTGGGCTTAAATAGCCTGTATTTCCATTACTGCTACCATCAGTGTAGTAAGTTGGAGCAGCAGAGAGTGGTTGTTGTTTGACAACCTTAGAAGAATCTATGAAGTACGTTTTAAAAACTGTAAAAAAAATTTAATTCGGGAAGTGATTGTTAATTGTTCCAATAAAATCTGCTAAGGCCACTTGCCAAGAGTTACTGAACTGCCAGAGCTGAGAAAGCTCCTGCTTTGTAAGGTCTAATATGATTTTATCAGGATCTTTAGCCATAAGCTGTCTCAGGCGAATATTGCCTTTTGATATTATTGCTAAGATTTTTTTAGGATAAGTATGAAGCTTTTTTGTATTTTTGTTGGGTAGGAATATTTATTCTATTATGCCCTCCTCTTGCCAAAGTATCCCAGTAGGGGAATGGCAAGATGGAAATATTAAAAGAGAAATTGGAAGATTTACATTTATCCTTGTTAGTTGGCTATTTTGTACTCTTTTTTCAGCCATTTAACTCCTCTTTTGCTTTTGGGCTTAAAATGCGAGGACTATTTAAGTTAGGGTTTCTTGTTAGGGTAAAGCATAAGTTGGAATTTCTAAAGTAGGCTGTACCCAATTAATATCACCCAGTAATTTTTGAAAATCATTTAAAGTATGTAAATTATCAGTTCGAAATTGGACCTTTTTTGGAGTTATAATATTTTTATTAATAGTATGACCTAAATATTGGAAAGGAACCTGTTTTTGAATTTTTTCTTCTGCTATTTGCAACCCATGTTGAGAAAGAACTTCTTTAGCTAGCTGAAATAGTGGTTTCAGCTCAAAAGATTGTTTAGTGGCAAAAAGAATATCATCCATACAATGAATAATCATAGCCTTAGGAAATTGTTTTTGTAAAATTTGTAATGGAATGTGAACAAAGGATTGACATAATGTAGGACTGGTCATCATTCTCTGAGGTAAAACTTTCTACTGATATCATTCAGTAGGAGCTGAATGATTAATAGAAGGAATAGTAAATGCAAATTTTTCTCTATCATTTAGATTAAGAGGAATAGTAAAGAAACAATCTTTTAAGTTAATAATAATAATATGCCAATTTGTGAGTATTTTGTTAATCCCTGAAGAAGGGGCCAGCCTTCCCAGGAAGAAACACAACACTCCTTGGGCAGTATATTTTAAGGATTATGTATCGGTCTCTGGGAGAGTGGCCAGCTCCTTCAGGGAGGAATACAACACCTTTTGAAATATACTTTATCTTTTAGAATTTGTTATAAAACATTCTTGATGTGCTTACTATTTTAGTTTTCACTTAATATTATTATTATGTATAGCAGAGGTGGAGTAAAGCAGACAAGTTAAAGCATCTGTTTTTTGATTTTTAGGCAGAGAGGTAGTTTTATAACATATTATATTTTAAAATAATTAAAATTATGATTAATAACAATATACTTTTGTTTAATATTACACTGAAACATTATTAAATTTTCAGCAATTTTATACACCTTTAAAGTATTTATATGAACTTTTTATTCATATAACTTTAATTGTTATAAAATTAGAAAATTTCCCTCAGTTGCCTAACAGTCTTAAACACTTCACTCAACCTACATCACATGAACTTAACCACTTTCAGTATTCTACCCCCTTCCAGGGAACAAACCAAACCTTTTGTAACAGTGTGAAACAAAAAGCTTTTTTGAGAAAGCAGGTTTAAACATCATGTTCCCCCAAAAGCAACAAAACCTGTCTCTCCAAGGAAACATCAAGGCCAAAGCACAAGAAGCTACTTTGATAAAACACTTTCCCCCTCTTGTACACTGATCACCCAGGAGAAAAACTCTGTGCAAACTTCCACCAAAACAGACCAATGACTTGAGAAACCCCGAGAAAGAACAAAACTCCAACCCTGTTTTAATAACTTAGTTATTTTATCTTCTGATAAAATTACTTTCTTTTTTTTAATAATAAAAGCAATTTTATATACCTTCTTTACTTAAGTTACCACAATGATTTTAGAAACTGTTTTTAAACAAACTTTTGAAAACATACAATTAGCATCAATATTAAACAAACTTGTTAGAATAATGACTTAGTTTGTTTATATCTATTTTTCTTATTTTAAATTAATACCCATATTTATTTATTAATATAAGTACTTATTTAATGTTGGCCATTTGAATAGAGCTCTTTTAATAATTTTTATTCATTAATTTAATATTACAATCCAGAGGTATCAAAATATACACTGACACTGAACAAACAGACAAACACAATACAAGTTACAACACATCAATAGAAACATATATCTTTGATTTCACTGCTTTTGAGAATTTTTTTGGAAACTGTATTGTTAAGTTTTCTTACTTTTCCAGTGGTTTAATTTTATTAGCTTCTATTATCCCACAGCCTTATCATTACGTAAGCAGTAGGAGGTTTATAAAGTTGTTGTTGGAACTTAAGTGTTAACATCCACAGCTGGAGTTGAGGAGCAACAGAATTAAGACTACACAAAGATGAAGGGGAATTATTTTTTCCTTTTGATGAGTTCTTTTTAAAGCTTTCATCACTAACTTCCAATGTTTTAGGTTTAAAATATCCCACCCTTGCAGCTGAAACCAATAACAACATTTTTGTACAAGAGAAAAAAGTTTCTCAAAAGCCGAGGATTTAATAGTTACACCGGTGCATTTTAATAAAGTTTTTAACACTCTAGAGTACTCTTCAAAGTTAGACTGCTGATTACCCATTACCCTGATGATTCCAAGGATGAAGCTTATCTTTTCTGTTTCTTTTTTCTTTTAAACCGCTCTCAGGAGCTCCTTGGTCTGCGCACTGACTGAAAGAAAAATTTCATTTTCAGAGCCCCACGTTGGGCGCCATATGTTGGCATTCAGGAACTGGGTCCGTGAAAACGGTGCCGCGGATGAGAAAGAAAGAATAAGACAAAGAGAAGAAAAACTGGGATCAGGGGACTCTCCATCCGATATGCAGAGAAGAGCCTAGCCACCTCATAAAGTGTGGCTTTTATTTGGCTTTAGAACAAAGAAAATACGTGTGAGCATGTGCAAGGGCAATAGATATTTGACAGTTACATTTTACTGAAATTAACAAGTCTTAAAGGTTAATGACTCAGCTTTTTTACATTTCTGTAATTCACAGGAAAGCTCAGGATATTTCCCCACCCAGCTCCTGTTAGCATGAAACTCCAGAACTTGTTTATTACATTCCAAGGTGACCTTCTTTTCTATCAGTAGTCATGGCCTTTAATTGAAACTCCATCATATATATTTGGTTGTTACATTTTAATTCCATAGTAAACACAAATAAAATGTATGAAAAATATAACCATAAAGGGAAGTGGCTGTGGCTCAATCAGTAGGGCTCCCGTTTACCATATGGGAGGCCCCGGGTTTGGTTCACGGGGCCTCCTGGTGAAGGCAAGCCCACCCGCACAGCGTGGTTAGCTGACCCAGCGAGCACAAGCAGCAAGGGGGGGGATAAATGAATAAATAAATAAATAAATAAATAAATAAATAAATAAATAAATAAATAAACAAATAAAAAAATATATATATATAACCATAAAGAAATGAGAAAGGCCTCAATATGATAGAATACAAAAAGTCAAATAAATATGAAATTAAGTATTAATTTTTAAATTTAAAAAAAATTAACTTCAGAAAAGTATGACTTATGAAGTCTAAATAGCACAATGGAAGAAGAAATTCCTGCATTATCAGTAGTTGCTTTGAGTGTAAATAAATGAATTAAACCCTCCAAACAAAAAGCTGAGATTGGCAGAAAGGATAAAAAAGCATAAACCAACTATATGTTGTTAATGACTTTCATCTTAAATTCAAAGACATAAGAGGTTGAAAGTGAAAGGAAAGATAAAAATATATACTGTACAAGTAGTAATCAAATGAGAACTGGGGGCAGCCATATTAATATCAGATAAAATATATATTAAATTGAAAAAAACTGTTACAGGGATAAAAAGTTCATTATATATTGTTAAAGGAATTATTTAAACAAGAAGACATAATTATAAATACTTTTGCATCTAATAGCAGAGTCTCAAAATATATGAATAAAATATGGACAGATTCATTGGAGAAATAGATGGAGACATAAATATATCATTTTCAATAATGGATAGAACACCTATAAGGAAAAATAATAGGAAAATAGAATTCTTGAGTAATACTCTAAACCAACTAGATGTATAGAACACTTCATCATAACAACAGGATAGAGTATATGTTATATCATAAAACAAGTCCCCATAAATTCAAAAATCATAAAATCATGTACTGTATCTTCCTCTGTTTGGGGTGTATCCACATTGGAAGCTTATGAGGTCCTATTGAGATGTGCATAAGCGTTACCTCTGGGATGACCTCCCAATTCATTTTGAAGTCTCTTAGCCATATAAACTCATTTGTCTTTACCTTTTCTCCCTTTTATTTGAGGTCTTTTTCCAGTTGTATTGCCTGTTGGCACTTGTTAGTAATCCCTCGTTGCCAGGGAGGTTCATCCCCAGGAGTCATGTCCCCAGCTGGGAGGAAGGTAATGCATTTGTATGCTGAGTTTGGCTTAGAGAGAGGCCACATTTGAGCAACAAGGAGGCTCTCAGGAGGCAACACTTAGGCACCCCATAACAATAGGCTAAGTTTCAATTTCAAGAGCCAAAACTCATAAAGCTAGTCATCAATAACAAGAGCCCATCAGTGGATCATCCTCCTTTGCCAGACACTGCCCCTGCACTTGGGGGACTGTTGCTACTCCCTTGGAGAATATGGCAGAGCTTTCCAGCATGGGAATTCAGTATTCTCTCATTTATTGAGTGGTTCTCCACTCACTGTGACCATTTGAAGAATTTTATATAGCTTTTATGTATGTTCAGGTGAACTTCCTCCCATGCAAACCCCATCCCTGACACCCCCCACCAACAATCCTCTCCCACCCCAGTTGTAACCCTTCTGTGATCCAAAGCTTCTTTAAAGATGAAGCCAATACAATAGCCAAATACAATTAATAGGAAAATGAAATAATGATGATGTTTAGATGTAAGAGATAAAATACATGCAAACTTAAAAAAAAACTAAAAAATAAAATAAAATTGAAGGGTTGGGTTATTTAAAAAATGAGGAAAATTTTTTAAAACTAAAAAAAAAAAATTTTTTTTTGACATTTGCCTTTTATTACTGCACTATCTGGTGTCCAGTCTGTACCATGGCACCTTCCCCCTCTCACTTCCCAGTGTCTCACTATTTTTCATTTAATTTTCAAAGAAGTTTTAGGTCACAGCAAAGTCACACACCAAATATGAGACACTATCATATACCCAACCTCCTCCCCCTTTCCTCACCCCATATTAAAACCTTTTTGTATGTGGATGGTAGCATTGTTATAAGTAATATACAGATAGTGAAACATAGCTACTAAACATTGCCAATGGTTTACAGTTGGATCGTACACTTTTATAAATTTTGATGACATTTACCATGTCCTATGTCCATCAGTGTCACGTAATGAAAAACATTTCCACTGACCACTAAATATCCCCTGTTTGATCTATTCTGTTCCTCCCTCCCCATCACCCCAGGTCCCATGATGACACCCTGTCGTGACTCATTGGATGACAAGATTAATAGTTACATGTAACAAGAGGTCATGACACACTGGTATGTCCTCCACTATTAGGAACCACCCTTGCTCTTAAGAGAAGCCCACCTGTCTTTTTCTGCTCTCCCCTCAGGATCTTAAGTATTGTAACCCACCCTTCCCAATCTACCCACCTGTCAACTCTGCCCCACCCAACCCAATATATCACTACCCTCCTGTCCTATCCTTCAATACACAACTACATTCTATCACTTTACCATAGGTTAAGTCCATATGGGTGATGTCTCACAACTTTCTCCTTTCTTTCTCTTTCTTGTACACCTATCTTTCAGACAATAGTTCTCAGAGACTGCTCAATTTCCTTAATTCATAGGTGAGATCATGTAGTGTTCATCCTTCAATGCCTGGCTTGCTTCACTCAACATAAGGTCTTCCAGATTCATCCATGTCATCCTGTGTGTTAGCACTTTATTACTTCTTACAGCTGAGTAATATTCCATTGAGTATATGTACCACATTTTGTATATCCATTCATCTGTTGTTGGGCACCTGGGTTGATTCCAACTTTTGGCAATAGTGAACAATGCTGCTGTGAACATTGGTGTGCATATATCTGTTCGTGTCTTTGCTTTCAGTTCTTCTGGGATATACGCAGCAGAGGAATTGCTGCATCATATGGAAGATCTATAGTTAGTTTTTGAGGAACCACCAAACTCTCCTCCACAGTGGCTGGATAATTGCACAGTCCCACCAGCAGTGCATGAGGGTCCCCATTCCTCCCTATCCTCTCCAACACTTATAGTCTGCTGTTTTTTTAATAGCTGCCATTCTAATGAGTGTAAAATGGTATCTCAATGTAGTTTTTGGTTGGCATTTACTTAATAGCTAGAGATGTTGAGCATTTTTTTCATGGGCTTTTTAGCCATTTGTATTTCTTCCTTGGAGAAGTGTCTTTTCAGGTCACTTGCCCATTTTGTAAATGGGTTGTTAGTCTTTTTATTTTCAAGTTGTAGGATTTCTTTATATATGCAGGATATTATGCTCCTATCAGATATATGGTTGCCAAATATTTTCTCCCATTGGGTAGGCTGCCTTTTTATTTTCTTGATAAAGTCCTTTGAGGTTCAAAAGTTTTTAATTTTGAGGAGATCCCATTTATCTATTTTTTTCTTGTGCTGCTCATGCTTTGGGTGTGAAGTTCATGAAACCATTTCCTATTACAAGGTCCTGTAGGTGCTTCCCTACATTATCTTCCAAGGTCTTTATGGTCTTGACTCTTATATTTAGATCTTTGCATCTTGAGTTGATTTTCGTATGAGGTGTGAGATGGTGTTCCTCTCTCTTTTTTTTTTTTTGATATGGATATTAGTTCTCCATGTGCCACTTGTTGAAGAGGGCATTCTCTCCCAACTGAGTGGGCTTGGTGGCCTTGTCAAATATAAAATGACTGTATATGTGAGGATTTATATCAGGACTCTCAATTCGCTTCCATTGGTCAATGTGTCTATCCTTGTGCAAATACCATGCTGTTTTCACCACTGTAGCTTTGTAGTGTTTTAAAGTAAGGTAGTGTGATAACTCGAACTTCATTTTTCTTTTTCAATATGTCTTAGGCGATTTGGGGCCCCTTACTCTTCCAAATAAATTTTGTAGGTAGTTTTTCCAATTCCTTAAAAAATACAGTGCTGATTTTTATTGGGATTGCATTAAATCTGTAGATTAGTTTGGGTAGGATAGACATCTTGATGATGTTTAGTCTTCCTATCCATGAACAGGGAATATTCTTCCATTTATTTAAGACTTCTTTGATTTCTTTTAACAGTGTTGTATAATTTTCTGTATATAAGTCCTTTACATCTTCAGTTAAATTTATTCCTAGGTATTTGAATCTTTTAGTTACTATTGTAAATGGTATTTTTTTCTTTATTTTCTCCTCAGATTGCTCGTTATTGCTGTACAGAAACGCTACTGATTTTTGAACATTGATCTTATAGCCTGCAATGTTACTGTACTCCTTTATAAGTTTTAGAAGATTTGTTGTAGATTTCTCAGGGCTTTCTACATATAGGATCATGTCATCTGCACATAATGAAATTTTTACTCCTTCTTTTCCAATTTGGATGACTTTATATATTTTTCTTGCCTCAGTGCTCTAGCAAGAACTTCTAAAACAATGTTAAATAGGAGTGGTGATTATGGGCATCCTTGTCTTGTTCCCGATCTCAGAGGGAAGGCTTTTAGGATTTCACCATTGAAGATGGTGTTAGCTTTGGGTTTTTCATATTTACCCTTTATCATATTCAGAAAGTTTCCTTCTATTCCTATCTTTTGTAGTGTTTTTATCTGGAAAGAGTGCTGTATTTTTTTGAATGCTTTTTCTGCATCTATAGAGATGACCATGTGATTTTTTTTCTTTCAATCTGTTTATGTGGTGTATTCCATTGATTGATTTTCTTATGTTGAACCATCCTTGCATACCTGAGAAGAATCCCACTTCATCATGATGTATAGTTCTTTTGATATGTTGTTGAATGCGATTAACAAGTATTTTGTTGAGTATTTTAGCATCTAGGTTCATTACAGAAATTGGTCTGTAATTTCCTTTGTTGTGGTATCTTTGTTTGGCTTTGGTATTAGGGTAATGTTGGCATCATAGAATGAGTTAGGCAATGTTCCTTCTACTTCTATTCTTTGGAAGAGCTTAAGCAGAATTGGTGTTAGTTCCTTCTGGAATGTTTGGTGGAATTCACCTGTGAAGCCATCTGGTCCTGGGCTCTTCTCTGTTGGGAGGTTTTGATGACTGAGTCTATCTCTTTACTTGTAATTGGATTGTTGAGTTCATCAATTTCTTCTTTTGTCAATGTAGGCTGTTTGTGAGTTTCTAGGAATTTGTCCATTTCCTCTAAATTATCATTCTTGTTGGCATGTAAATTGTCAAAGTATCCTCCTATGATACTCTATTTCAGTGGGGTCAGTAGTGATATCCCCTTCTTCATTCCTTATTTTGTGTATTGAATCTGCTCTCTCTTTTTCTTTATTAGTCTGGCTAAGGGTTTGTCAATTTTATTGATCTTCTCAAAGAAACAGCTTTTGGTTTTATTTTTTCTAGTGCTTTCTTATTTTCTATTTCATTTAATTCTGCTCTAATCTTTGTTATTTCTTTCTTTCTACTTCCTTTGGGGTTAGTTTGTTTTTGTTTTTCCTATTCCTCCAGATGTTCAGTTTGGTCTTCAACTTTAGCTCTTTCTTCTTTTTTAATATACACATTTATGACTATGAAATTCCGTCTCAATACAGCTTTGGCTACATCCCATAGGTTTTGATATGTTGTATTGTCATTTTCATTTGATTCGAGGTAGTTACTGATTTTTTTTGAGATTCCTCCTGGACCCACTGTTTGTCTAAGTGTGTTTTGTTTAGCTTCCATATCTTTGTGCCTAATCTGGTTCTCTGGCCCTTACTGATTTCCAGTATTATTCCATTGTGGTCAGAGAAATTACTTTGTATTAGCTCAATCTTTCTGAATTCATTGAGAGTTGTTCTGTGGCCTAGCATGTAGTCTATCTTGGAGTATGATCCATGTGCACTCAAGAAGAATGTATATCCCACTGTGTTTCAGTGTAGCATTCTGTATATGTCTATTAGGTCCAGGTCCTCTAATGTATTGTTCAGAGTCTTTGTTTCTTTATTAATTCTCTGTCTAGATGTTCTATCCAATAGTGGTAATGGTGTATTGAAGTCCCCAACTATAAGTGTAGAGGCATTTATTTCTCCACTTAATTTTTCCAGTGTTTGCCTCATGTATTTTGAGGAACCCTGATTAGGTGCATAGATGTTTATGATTGTTCTCTCTTCTTTGGATATTACCCTTTTTACTAATATATAGTGTCCATCTTTGTCTCTTACAATAGTTTTGCATTTAAAATCTATTTTGTCCGATATTAGTATAGCTACTCCTGCCCTTTTTTGGCTATCGTTAGCTTGTAAAATTGTTTTCCAGCCATTCATTTTCAGCCTCTTTGAATACCGGGGTCGAAGGTGGGTTTCTTGTAGACAGCATATAGATGGATCATATTTCCTTATCCATTCTGCCAATCTGTGTCTCTTGAGTGGTGAATTTAATCCCTTTACATTCAGTCTTATTACTTGCAACGAATTTCTTACTTCAGCCATATTTTCTTGGGGTTAATGTATGTCATATGTTGTTTTGTTTCTGTTTTTGTCTTTTAGTTGTTTTTAAACTCTCTTCCAACTCTCTTTCCCTTGTTTTTTCTTCCAACTTGTAGAACTTCCTTTAGTATTTCTTGAAGTGCAGGTTTCTTATTGGCACTCTCTTAATTTCTGTTTATCTGTGAATATTTTGAACTCTCCATCATTTTTGAATGCCAGTTTTGCTGGAAGAGAATTCATGGCTGGAAGTTTTTTTTCTTTCAGTACCTTGACTATGTCATACCACTGTCTTCTTGCCTCCATGGTTTCAGATGAGAAATCAGCACTTAATCTTATTGTGCTCCCTTGTATGTGTTGGTTCTCTTTTCTCTTGCGGCCTTGAGTATTTTCTCTTTGTCTTGAGCATTGGACATTTTGATAATTATATGTCTTGGAGTGAACCTGTTGGTATTTATACTATTTGGGGTGCACTGTGCTTCCTGGACATGTACATCCATCAATAGGGTTGGGAAGTTTTCAGCCATTATTTCCTTCAACACTCCTTCTGTTCCCTTTCCCTTCTCTTCTGCTTCTGGGATGCTTATAATGCATATGTTTGTGTGTTTTGTGTTGTCAGTTAAATTCCTAAATCCCTGCTGGATTTTTTCTATCTTTTTGTCTATCTGTTCTCCTATTTGTTTGATTTCAGATGTACTGTCTTCCACATCACTAATTCTTTCTTCTGCCTGTTCAAATCTGCTGTTATGTGAATCCAGCGTCTTTTTGATTTCTTGGATTGTGCCATTCATCATCATCATATCCGTTATCTTTTATGTATGTTTACAATTTCTTCAGTATGTTCTCCCAGTGTCTTCTTAATATCCTTAATCTCTTCCTTCACTTCATTAAGTTGGTCCATGATATTTGTTTGGACAGCTTTGATTAGTTGTTTGATGGTCTGCATCTCTTCCTGGTTTTCAGTTTGATCATTGGACTTGTCCATGTCTTCCTGTTTCTCAGTATGATTTGTAATTTTTTGTTGCCCTCTGGTCATCACTTTATCTTGATGGATTTATTTAGTTGATTAGCATCTCTCTCTGCTCTATAGTTTTATTTAGGTGATAGTCCTGTGTGTGTGTTAAGTTTTTTCTTTGACACTTGTTTTTCTTATATTTACTTGCTTTTTTTTATGTTCTGATTTTTATTGAGCAGTCCACCTTGCTGCCCAGCTCCCTCCAGATCGATGTCCCCAAGGTTCTTGCTCTGTAGGCTCCCAGAAGAGACCACCTGGGAAGGATCCTGCCCCCAATCAGCCATCTTCTGTGAAAGAAATTAAGTGCCCACCTAAACCCATGTCATCTTCCCTGTTTCCCTAACTCATTCTTTGAGTTCAACATTATACTCATATCAAAGCCAGATAACCATATTACAAGAAAATATTTAGAGCATTAACTTTTATGAACATAGTGGCAAAAATCCTCAAGAAAATACTAGGAAACTACATTCAACAGCATATAAAATGAATTATTCACCAAAATCAAGTGGGACTCGGAGATGACAAGATGCTATATAGAGGAAATCCTGAAAAACCCACATAAAAGCTCTTAGAGCTAGTAAAGGAATTTAGGACATTGGTGAGGTAGAAAAGCACAACCCCCAAATCAGTAATGTTTCTATACACTAGTAATGATCAATCCAAACAGGAAAGCAAGAAAAAAAATTCCATTTACAAAGAAAGAATTATCTACAAATAAATCTGTCCAAGGCTTTAATGGACTTATACACAAAAAACAAAAAAATATCGATAAAATAAATCAAAGAAAACATAAATAAAGGAAAGGACATTCCATATTCATGGATTGGAATTCTAAATATTATTAAGATGTCAATTCTACCAAAAGTTATTTACTGTCACCATAATCCCAATCAATATTACAACATCTTGGGGGAATGGGCAAGATGGTGGCCGAGTAAGGAACTCCAAGTATCAGAGCTATCTAAAGCACCTATTTGGGGGTCTTAGGAGACCAGAAAAGAATCCTACAACATCCTTGAAAGAATGGAAGTAGGAGACTGCCCATCTGCAGAGAAGATTCATGAGTAGAGCACTCCACACAGCAGAGGCCAGTGTCCATACTTCATGGCAGCACAAGCTACTGTGGGCAATATTCTGTGACTGGGGTTGGAAGCTGCATTTCCCAAAAATGGGGGAAGAAGAGACAGTTAGGCAACAACTTCAGCTACTGATTAGTAAATCCAGCTGGCTAAAGTATAATCCTAAGAACAGCTAAAGTTTGAACCTGTTCAATTCAGAAAGAGAATGGTAGCAGAATTTTAACTGCACCCCAGCATGAGAGGAAGCAGGGCTGGTTGAAAATCACAGTGCTGGTGGGGACAGACTTCTTTACACCCAGATCAGATTGCAGCTCTAACCTAAGCCCCAGCCCCACCTCTCACAGGGAGGAATATGAGGGGACATGCACAAGGATTTCTGGGAAACTGCAGGTCACACTATGGAAGTCAGGGCTCTTCCACTCTGGCAGCACAAGCCACCACAGGAGCTGTGGCTGGAGTTTGAAGCTCTATTTCCCAAAAATGGGGGAGGAAGAGACAGTTGGGCTCTAACTTCAGCTACTGATTAATAAACTCAGCTGGCTAAATTATAATCCTAAGAACAGCTAAAGGTTGAACATGTCCAAGTCAGAAAAAGGCTGGTAGCTACCATTTTAACTCTGCCCCCAGCTTGAGGGAAAGGAAGGCTGACTGAAAATCACAGTGAAGGTAGGGACCAGCTTCTTTCCAACAAGATCAGATTGCAGCCCTAGTATAGGCTCCATCCCCACCTCTGGCAAGGAGGAAGCTGGGGGCACCTGCACCAGCCTCTCCAGGTAACTGTAGGCACTTTTGGCTGGCACAGGCTGAATAATCAGACACTTGGAGCTCCATTCCCACACCCCAATAGGATAGGAGAGGGGCTGAGTTTCCTCAGCCTCTCCTGGCAACTGCAGGCACTTTGGCCCACACAAACTGGTTTGTTTAGCATCTTTGATTACATCTCTATCTTTGCCTCCCATAGGATAGGAGGGGTCTGGTGTTTCCTCAGCCTCTCAGGACACCTGCAGTTGCTTTTGGCCTGCACAAACATGACTGTTGTGTGCCTGTGGCTCCAACCAAACCCTTGATAGGGCAAGAGAGGGACTGTGGTTTCCCAGCCTCTCTGAGTAACTGCAGGTGCTTTTGGCCCACACAGACTGAATATTTGGACAATTGTAGTTCCATCTCCACCCTCAACTAGGATAAGAGGGATTCTATAATTCCTCAGCCTTTCTGGGCAATGGCAGGCACTTTTGGCCTGCATGGTCAGGACTGATAGGTGCCTGTGGATCCACACCCACCCCCTACTAAAATAGGAGAGGGCTGATATATCCTGAGCCTCTCTGGACAATGTCAGGCACTTTTGGCCTGCTCACACTGGACTGTTGGATGCCTGTAGATATACACCCACCTCAGTGGGATAGGAGGGAGCTGGTGTTTCCTTACCGCAGGTACTTTAGGCCTACATGGACTGAACTGTTGAGTCCTTGTGAATCCACTCCCACTACCCAATAGGATAGGAGAGAGCTGGTCATTCCTCAGCATTTCCAGGCAATGGCAGGCACATTTAGCCTAAATGGACTGAACAGTTGGGTGTCAGTGGCTCTATTCCTACCCTTAATGGTCAATGGGACAGTAATCCCTCAGCCTCTAAGGGCAACTGCAGGTGCATTTGGCCCACATGTATTAGAGGTTTGGGCACTCAAGTGGGTCCATCCACACCCCTGGTAGGGATGAGGTGGTGTTACATCTGTCTATGTGGCAACTGTGGTCATTTTGGACCCATGTGGCATAGATTGCTGTGAACACCTGCAACTCCATCCTTACCCTAGATAGAGGAGGAAGGGTTGTGAAGCTTCACCAGTCTCTCCAAGCAGCTACAGATGGTTTTGGCCTGTAGGACTTGAATTATTACACATGGCTGTAGCCCTGACCCTACCCCTGTTAGAGAAGAAAGGTGGGAAAAGATTCATCAGTTCCTGGGGCAACTCAGGCAGCTTCAGCCTCCACAGCTTACAGCACCAACTACATTCCTAGCTCCTACTACACACCAAACAAGGGAGAAAAGGTAAAAAAGCCTTAAACTAAAGAGAGAAAATGCACCCAAACACAAAATAAATACATCTAATAAGCCAGATGCCAAGACACCAACAAAAAATGACAATCCATACCAAGGAACAGGAAGATATGGCCCAGTTAAAGGAACAGTCCTCCAGATGACATAAAGGAGTTGAGACAACTAATCATAGATGTTCAAACAAATCTCCTTAATAAATTCAATGAGATGGCTAAAGAGATTAAGGATATTAAGAAGAGACTAGAGGGAAGCGGCTGTGGCTCAATCAGTAGGGCTCCCGTTTACCATATGGGAGGCCCCGGGTTCGGTTCCCGGGGCCTCCTGGTGAAGGCAAGCCCGCCCGCACGGCGTGGTTGGCTGACCCAGCGAGCACAAGCAGCAAGGGGGGGATAAAGGAATAAATAAATAAAATCTAAAAAAAAAAAAAAAAAGAAGAGACTAGATGAACACAAAGAAGCATTTGAAAACATACATAGAAAAATAGCAGATCTTAAGGGAATGAAAGGAACAATAAATGAAATTAAAAATACACTGGAAGCATGTAAAGCACTTGTAACCAGAAAACTAAAATTCATAGCGAAAAGAAATAAAAAGACCTAAATAATTGGAAGAACATTCCACGCTCATGGATTGGAAGACTAAATATTAAGATGTCAAATCTAGCCAAATTTATATACAGATTCAATGCAATCCCCAATAAAAATTCCACCAGCATTTTTAAACAAATGGAAAGCACAATTGTAACATTTATTTGGAAGGGTAAGGGGCCCAAAATAGCCAGAAACATCTTAAAAAGGAAAAGTAAAGTTGGAGGATTCACACTTCCAGGCTTTAAATCATATTCCTTAGCTAGAGTGGTAAAACAACATGGTACTGGCATAAGGATAGAAATATAGACCAATGGAATCAAATTGATGGTTCAGAAACAGAACCTCACATCTGTGGTCAAGTGACTTTTGAAAAGTCAAAACCCACCCACCTGGGGCAGAACAGTCTATTCAACTACTGGTGCTGGGAGAACTGGATATCCATATCCCAAAGAAAGAAGACCACTATCTCACACCTTATATGAAAAATAACTCAAAATGGATCAAAGACCAAAATATAAAAGCAAGAACCATAAAGGTCCTAGAAGAAAATATAGGAAAATATCTTCAGGACCTGGTGGTAGGTAGTTCATTCATAAACTTCATAATAAAATCATGAGTAACAAAAGAAAAATTGGATAAATGGGACCTCCTCAAACTTAAACACTTATGTGATTCAAAGGACTTTGTCAAGAAGGTGAAAAGGCAGCCCACTCAATGGGAGAAAATATTTGGAAACCACATATCCAAAAAAGATTTTATTTTCATTCTATATAAAATAATTTATACCACTCAGCAATAAAAGAGCAAATCAATTAAAAATGGATGAAAGACTTAAAGAGCCATTTCTCCAATGAGAAAATACAAATGCCAGAAAGTACATGAAAAAATATCCATATCACTAACTATTAGGGAAATGTAAATCAAAATGACAATAAGATATCATCTCACACTCTATAGAATGGCCATTACTTAAAAAACAAAACAAAACAGAAAACAATAAATGCTGGTGAGGATGTGGAGAAATATGAACACTCCTTCACTGTTGATGGGATTGTAAAATGGTGCAGCCTCTGAGGAAGAGAATTTGGCCATTTCCCAGGAAGCTAAATAGAAATCCCTTATGGTCCAGTAATTCCTCTACTAGGAATATATCCAGAAAAACTGAAAACTGTGACACAGACATCTGCACATTGATGTTCATAGGGGCATTATTCACAATTGCCAAAATATGGAAACAACTCAAGTGTCCATCAAACAATGAATGGATAAACATAATGTAGTATACGTATATATGATTGACTACTATACTGTTGTAAGAAGAAATGAAATTGGGACACATATGATAACATGCATGTCTTGAAGACATTTTGCTAAGTGAAATAAGCCAGACAGAAAAGGATAAATATTGCATTGTCTCATTAACATGAACTAAATACAAGGAACAAATGCATGTAATGAAAACCTAGAGAATACATTATTAGGAGATGAGAGGAGGGCTGAGAAGGACTACTGATGCTTAATGTATGTAGAAGTTTTAATTAATTTTACTGTAAAAGAGCAGAAATTGATAGAGTTGATATTACCAGATTATAGTGAGTAGCAGTTGTTTTATAAATGGATTGTTGTCAAAAAGGGTAGTTTAGGGATATAAATGTCAATTGAAAGAAAGCTAGAGAATGATTTAGTGACTGAATAACACAATGAACCCAGAGGTGGATGAGAATTGTGGTTGATGGTACAGATGAAAAAGTGTCCTGTGAACTAGAGCAGATGTACATCACTATTGCAGGGTGGTGAGAATGTGGAGAAGCATAGGAAAAACACAATTGGTGTGATCTACGGACTGTGGTTAACTGTAATAAGATAATATTCTTGCATCAATGCCAAAGATATACTGTGTTGATAATGATGGTGTATGGAAAACTGTGCCAAATGTATACTACGGACCATGGTTGGTGGTAATATTCTGATGATATTGTTTCATAATTTGTAACAAATATTCCACTACTGTGTTGTATGTTGGTGAAGGGGTGTAGTATGGGACTTTTACACATTTATAATTGCTTTGTAAGTTCACAGCTTTGGTAATAAAATAAATTAAATAATAAAAATAATAGGGTAAGTTGGGGGAAAAGTACACAAAATGTAAGATATGGACTACAGTTACTGGTAATATTTTGATTATATTCTTCATAATTTGTAAGAAATATTTTACAACAATGCAAGGTTTTGGTAGTAGGGTGATGTATGGGACCCCTGTAGAATGTTATGCATGCTGTGGCTTGTAAGTTCACAACTTTCATTATACACTTATTGTTTATGTATGTTCATGTATAAATTATATACTTCAATAAAATTTTTTAAAAATGAAAAAAAAATTACAACTTATTTTGCATAACTGGATTTAAATAACATCAAATTTATAAGGAAGAGTAAGTGACCTTGAATAGCCAATGCCACCTTGAAAAATAAGAAAAGAAATGTAAGATTCACAAATTCCAATCTTAAAATTCAGTGCCAGGGACGCTCACCCCTAGGAGCCATGTCTCCCATTGGGAGGAATATAGTGAGCTTATTTTTAGAGTTTGGCTTAGAGAGAGGCCACATTTGAGTAAAAAGGGGTTTTCTGGAGATAACCCTTAGCCATTAATTATAGTGAGTAAAACTAACAAGGCTGTTTTATAAGTGGGATTGTGACTGAAAAGATTGGTCTAGGAATGTAAATGTCAATTGAAAGGAAACTAGAAAATAATCTAGGGACTGAATAACCCAGTGAACCAAGGTGGGAGAGAATTGTGGTTAATAGTACAAATACAAGAATGTCCTTCTAAGAACTAGAAAAAATATATATCACTATTTCAAGGTGGTAAGAATGTGGAGAAGCATTGGAAAAATATAATTAATGTAATGTAGGGACTATAGTTAACAGCAATATTGTAATATTCTTGTACTAGTGTCAAAGATGTACTATGTTAATAATATGGGGTATGGAAATATATACTAAATGTAAGCTATAGACCATAGTTAGCAGTAGTAGTATGATGAAATTATCTCATTATTTGTAACAAATATTCCACAACAATATAGTGTGTTGGTGGAGAGGTGTTGGGTGGGAATTCCATACATGTGTATGACTGTTTTGTAAGTTCACAATTTCTCTCTTAAAAATATATTAAGAAAACAGCATAGTACTGACAGAAGGAAAAATGTATAAAAAAATGAAATCAAATTGAAAGTTGTATTAGTCTGCCAAAGGGGTGCTGATGCAAAATACCAGAAATCTGCTGACTTTTATAAAGGGTATTTATTTGGGGTAGATGCTTACAGTTACCAGGCCATAAAGCATACATTATTTCCCTCACCAAAGTCTGCTGCCACTTGTTGGAGCAAGATGGCTGCCAATGTCTGCAAAGGTCCAGCCTTCCTCTTCCTCTTAAGGTTCCATGGTCCTAGCTTCTTCCAATATCGGTTGTAGGCTATGATAAGTCTTGTCTCTCATCCTGGGGCTAGTTTCTCTCCAGGCTCAGCTGCTCTGCTTGCTCCACAAGGCCAGCTGTAAACTATCAGAGAAGCAGCTCATCTCTCTTCCAGGGGCATCTGCCATGTCTAATGGAGCCTTCTCTCTTTCCTCATGTATCTGCTTCTCTGTGTTCTTCTCCTGAGTGTTTACTTCCTTGGGCTCCACATCAAAATTGCAACTAACTCCTCTGCTGTGTAGTTTTCTCTGTGAGACCGGTCCACCAAGGGGCTGGGGAATCAACATCCTACTGATAAGGCCCAATCAAAGCCTTAATCATAAATTAATCAAGCAAAAAGTGAAACCTCTGAATCCAATACAAACTATTATGCTCAGAGGAACAGATCAGTTTACAAATATAATCCAATATCTATTTTTGGAATTCATAAACAATATCAAACTGCTACAAGAGGTAAGAAATCAACCCTCACTATATGGCCAACTGATTTCTGAAAAGGTTGCCAAGATGAGTAAATTGGGAAATAATGATCTTTTCAACAAATGTTGCTCAGTGAACTGTATATGCAAATACAAAATAATGAAGGTGCACCCTCACATACCACATACAAAAACAACTCAAAATGGAGCAAAGACCTAAGTATAGCAATAAGAACCATGACACTCCTAGAAGAAAACATAGGGAAGTATGTTCAGGACCTCATTTTAGGTAATGGATTCTTAGATCTTATAATCAAAGCCCAAACCACAAAATAAAAAAAACAGATAAATGGCACTGCATCAAAATAAAAACTTTTATACATCAAAGGAATGTGTTAGGAAAATTAAATGACAACCTAACAATGGAAGAACATATTTGAAAAGGACATATCTGATAATGTTTTAGTATCTAGAAAATGAAAAGAAATCCTACAACTAAACAACAAAAAGACAAACAACCTAATTAAAATATTGCCAAAAGAACAGACATTTCTCCAAAGAAGATAAACAAATGGCCAAAAAAGCACATGAAAAGATGTTCAACATGTGTAGTGGCTTGGAGTTATGTACTCCAGAAAACAACATGTTTTTAGCTCAGTCTATTCCTGTGGGTGTGAACCCTTGTAAACAGGAACTTTTGATGATGTTACTTCAGTTATGGCAGGGATTCTTAACAAGGGGTCCATAAGCATGAATTGAAATTCAAAAAACCGTTAATCTTGTAGAGACATGTTGGTGTGGGTGTGATATCTTTATTAAGTAATACATTGTGTAGTGTGGCTTCCGGAGGGATCCATGGTTTTCTGAGAGAAAGACAGCCTCACAATTAGCAGACGAAAGCTGGAAGCCAACTGAACTGCGAAGCTAGAGGAGGCTGCTATGGGCATTACTATGTGACAGAAAAGCTCAGTGATGGCTGACAACCAGCCCCAGATAGCCACAGTCTTCTTAGAGAAACACAGCCTTGATGACACCTTGTTTTTTTTTTAATTTTTTTAAATTAATTAATTTTTTTCAAGATACTTAGATTAAATAAATGTTGCACAAAAGATATGGGGATTCCCATATGCCCCACTCCCCACACCTCCTTCACCCTCCCACATGAACATTCTTCATTAGTGTGGCACATTCATTGAAATTGATAAATGCATTCTGGGGCTGTGCCATTAAGCATGGACCATAGTTCACATTGTAGGCTACACTCTCTCCCACACAGTTCTGCATGTTATGTGGTGATATAAAATGGCCTATATCTGTCATTGCAACATAAATCAGGATGATTCCCAAGTCCCAAGAAAGTTCCCATATTAACAATGGAAGAAATTGCAACATTGATGTGGAGACACCTTGGTTTTTTACTTCTCCTATCCTCAAAACCAGGAAGCATTAAATTCTCATTGTTTAAGCTAATCCTTTGCATTGTATTTGTTTTGTTAGCCACAAAAGTAATACAACATAATTAGCCACTAGGGAATTGCAAATCAAAATAAAAATGGGATACAATTTTACACCCACTAGGATGGTTGCTATTAAAAAAAAAAAAGAGGAAAATTACCAGTGTGGAGAAATAGGAACACATATTCATTGTTGGAGGGAATGTAAAATGGTGAAGTTGCTGTGGAAGAAAATTTGGTAGTTCCTTGGGAAAGTTACATATATAAATACAATATGACTCAGAAATGCCGATTTTTGGTATATACCCAAAGGTGTTGAAAGGAAGAACTCAGATATTTGCATACAAATATTCATAGCGGCATTATTCACAGTTGCTAAAAGATGGAAGCAAACCACATCAACCAATGAACAGTAAAATAAAATGTGGCATATTTTGGAATATATATGGAAATATTATCAGCCTTAAAAAGAAATTAAGTTCTGATAAATGTGACAACATGGATGAACCTTGAAGATATCATGTTGAATGAAACAAGACAGACACAAAAGGACAAATATTATATGATCTCACTGACATGAAATAATTAGTATAAGCAAATGTATAGAGTCAGAAATTAGAATATAAGTTACAGTGGCTGGGGTGGGGGTGAGGATTGAAGAGGACATGCTTAAATTATACAAATCATATTTGGGATTATGGAAAGGATTTGGTAATGAATGGTGGTAATGGTAGCACAAAATTTGAACATAATAGACTGTATGCAACTATATATTTGAATGTGGTTAAACAGGGAAATATGGAGTTGGAAATATGTACTAGAATGAAACTTTTAAAAATCTATGTGACTGTACAGCACAGTGTACTCTAAGGTGAACCATGGACAGTAGATAATAGTACAATTATAAAAGTGTTATTTCAGCAATTACAACAAATGTACCACACTAATGCAAGATGGTAATAATAGGGTGGTATACAGGAACTCTGTATTTTATGCATGACATTTCCATAAACTTACAACTTCTCTTATTTTACAAAATCCATAAAGCACCTGAAAAAATGTATACTTTTTCCTTAATGATGTGAGTGTCCTGTGTCAGGGAAGAACAGAAGACAGAAAGGTAATTAAGATATTTTGTGCTATATGAAATTATATGTCCACATGTGATTTATCAATGTGTGTGTGTGTGTGTGTGTGACATGCATTTGTAGCTAAGAGACCAAGCATTTAAAAAGACTTTTCCTTATGAATTTCAAGGAAAGTTTATGATCATTTAGTAAAAACCATTTCATGGAATGGATAAGAAAACCAATAGCTAAGGGTTCAAGGGTTTTTTTCTCCTTGGTCGGAGAAAGGAGAGGTAAAAGGCTAATAACGTTATCCACATTTAAAAATGAAAATTTTATGCAATCTTGTATCTATTATATGATACAGGGGATGCCCAGTAAGACATGATCCTGTATTTAGAAAATTCTGAAGTATCCATGACAAACTACTTGAGCTAAAAAATGAGTTCAACAAAGTGGCAGGATACAAGATCAACATGCAAAAATCAGTCATGTTTTTGTATACTAGTACTGGAAAATTTGAAGAAGAAATCAGGGGATAAATTTCATTTACAATACAACAAAAAGACTCAAATACCTAGGAATTAATTTAACCAAGGAAGTACAGGACCTATATGCAGAAAACTACAAAACAATGCTAAAAGAAATTTAAAAAGACATAAACAAATGGAAAGACATTCCATGTCCATGGATTAGAAGAATAAATATTGTGACGATGTCAGTCTTTCCCAAACTGATTTATACATTCAATGCAATACCAATCAAAATTCCAACCGCCTACTTTACAGAATTAGAAAAGGGAATTACCAACATTCATTTGGAAGGGAAAGTGCTCTCGAATAGCCAAAAGCATTCTAAAAAAGAAGAGCCACATGGGAAGAATTTCACTGCCTGACCTTGAAACATATTACAAAGTGACGGTAGTCAAAACAGCATGGTACTAGCATAAAGGTAGACACAATGATCAGTGGAATAGAATTGAGAATCCAGAAATAAACCCTCACCTATGTGGTCAACTCTTTTTGACAAACCTACCAAGTCCATGTTAGTGGGACACAACAGTCTCTTCAACAAATAGTGCTGGGAGAACTGGATATCTATAACCAAAAAAATGAAAAAGGACCCCTAACTCACTCTCTATACAAAAATCAACTCGAATCAAAGACCTAAATATAAAAGCCAGGACCATAAAACTACTAGAAGAAATTGTGGGGAAACATCTTCAAGACCTTGTAGTAGATGGTGGTTTCTTAGACCTTATACCCAAATCATGCACACACACAAAAATAAATAGATAAATGGACCTCCTCAAAAGTAGACACGTTTGCACACCACAGGACTTTGTCAAAAGGGTGAAAAGGCAGCCAACTCAATGGGAGAAAATATTTGGAAATCACATATCCGATAAGTGTTTAATATCCAGGACATATAAAGAGATGTTACAATTCAACAATAGGAAGACAAATGACCCAATTAAAAAGTGGGCAAAAGACTTGAATAGATCCTTCTCCAAAGAAGAAATACAAATGGCAAAAGAAAACACATGGAGAAATGCTCAACATCACTAATGATTAGGGAAATGCAAACCAAAACTACAATGAGATATCATTTCATACCTATCAGAATGGCCACTATTAAAAAGACAGAGAACTACAAGTGTTGGAGAGGATGTGGAGAGATAGGAACACTTATTCACTGTTGGTGGGAATGCAGAATGGTGCAGCCACTGTGGAGGACTGTTTGGCAGTTCCTAAAGAAGCTGAATATAGACTTGCCACATGACCCTGCAATACCACTACTGGGTATTTACCCAGAAGAACTGAGAGCAGTGACACAGACATCTTGCACACCAATGTTCATAGCAGCATTATTCATGATTGCCAAAATCTGGAAACAACCCAAGTGTCCATCAATGGATGAGTGGATAAATAAACTGGTGTATTCACACAATAGAATATTATGCAGCTGTAAGAAGAAATGAAGTCGTAAAGCATATGACAACATGTATAAACCTGAAGGACAATATGTTGAGTGAAGCAAGCCAGATACCAAAGGAGAAATACTATATGATTGCATTACTATGAACCAAATACATTATGTAAAATAATGTATGGTTCAATAAAATTATATGTCTCCAGTACATTTAATTGAGAAATGTATGTTTTTATTCAACTGTTTTCTTTTTCTTTTTAATTATTGTTTATATTTTCAATTACTAAATATACAAAGTAAAGTTAAAAAATTAAATACATATATTTATATATACTGTCCTTCTTTGCCTTATAATAGGTTTTATCTTAAAATTTATTTTGTCTGATATTAATATATCCACCCAAGATCTCTATTTGTTGCATTTGCATGAATAGATTTTTCCATTCTTTCACGTTTGACCCAGTTGTGTATTTGCATCTAAGGTGAGTTTCTTGTAAATGAAATATAGATGGATAATGCTTATATATCCATTCTGTCAATCCTTGTCTTTTGATTGGAGAGTTAAATTCATTTACATCAAAGTAATTATGATGAGGCAAATTTACTTTGCCATTCACCCATTGTTTGTTGTATGTGTTATTCCTTTTTTGTCCCTCATTTCTCCATTGTATCTTCTTTTGCACATAGTTAATCATTTGTAGTAAAGCAGATTGATACCCTTCTCATTTAATTTATTATTATTATTTTTTATTTTAGGTAGTTTACTTGTGGTTACCATCAGGTTTATAGTTACCATCCTAAACCTAGAATAAACTATTTGAACAAATATCAACTTACCTTCAAAAACATAAAAAATTCTGTTTCTATATATCTGTTCCCATTCTTTAGGTTGTTCTTGTCATACATTATCTCTTTACATTTTGCATGTGCAATACAAAGACATATGTTTATTTCTTAGGTATTTGTACTCCATATCTTGTAGAAAAAATTAGGGTTACATACCATGAATAAACTAATACTGCAATTTGAAATTAGCCCTGCAGTTACCATTACAAAGGATATTTATTTCTTCATACAGCTCAAAGCTACTATCTACTATACTTTCTTTTCATCCTAAAGAATTACCTTCACCATTTATTTTAAGAAAGTCTAGTGGTGATGAGCTTTCTCAACTTTGTTTATCTGTGAACATCTTAAACTCTCCATTATTTTTGAAAGACAGTTTTACCAGATATAGATTTCTTGGCCAATAATTTTTCTCTATCATTACATTAAATCTATCATTCCACTGCCTTCTCACCTCCAGGATTTGTGATGAGAAAACAGCATTTAATCTTATTGAGTATCCATTGTATGCGATGAGCCACTTCTTCCTCACTGCTTTCAGAATTTTCTTTTTATTAGTGGCATTCAGAATTTTGATTTTGATATATCTTGGGTTAGATCAACTTGGATTTTTCATATTTGGAGTTCATTGAGCTTCTTGGATTTAAATATTCATATCTTTGGTTAATTGTGTGAAGTTTTAATCCATTAATTCTCCAAATATCCATTTTTCCACTTTCTCTTTCTCGTCTCTTTCTGGGATTCCCACAATGCATACTTTGGTACTTTGAATGTTGTTCCACAGGCCCCTTGGGTTCTGTTCATTTTTTTAAAATAATTTTTTTTTTATTTTTTAAAAGATACTTAGATTACATAAATGTTACACAAAAATTGTAGGGATTCCCATATGCCCCACCTCCCACACCTCCCACAACCTCCCACATAAACATCCTTCATTAGTGTGGCACATCACCTGCAATAGATATACACATCCTGGGGCTTTGCCACTAAGCATGGACCATAGTTCACATTGTAGACCACACTCTCTCCCACACAGTTCTGCATGTTATTAAATTCTTCTTTCTTTCTATTCTTCAGACTGAGTGGTTTCAGTCATCCTTCTCCTTGTTCAGTGAGCCTTTCTGATATCTGTTCAATCCTGCTCTTGAAACTAGTGTATTTTTATTATCTGTTACTGTTTTTCATACAGTGAAGTTCATTTTAAAAAATTTCTATCTTTCCTCTTTCTGTTGAAAATCACCTTCTTGATTTCCTTTAGTTCTTTATCCATTCTTTCTTTCAGTTCATTGAACATATATAGGAGGGAAGATTTAGTATCAGTAATTTGTTGTTCCAAGTCTAAACTTCCTCTGTCATTTTTTTGTTGTTGTTGTTCCTTTGTATGACCACCTCTTCCTATTTATTTATATTTCTTGTGAATTTTTTGAGGTTATTGGATTCTTTTGATTTGCTAATTCTCGATGTCAGGTATACACTCTTTTTTTAAATTTTTAAAAGAAGTTTAGATTACATAAATGTTACATAAAAAAAAACTATAGGGCATTCCCATATGCCCTGTCACCCTCCCACAATTTCCCATATTAACAACACCTTTAATTAATGTGGTACATTTGTTACAATTTCAGATATTCACTCTTACCTAAGTTTTTATTGCAGATTGATTCTGGCTGAGGTTCTTATCCAAAACTTTTCCCAGTTTGTACAACTTTCCTAGGCATGCATAGTAGCCTTCTATAATTCCCCAGTAAGTGTGACTGTTTCCCATCCAGGAAAGAATTTCATTTCACCAGCTTCTCTTCTGTGGTCTATAAGCTGCCTTTTTTGGTTTCAATTACAGTTCATTTTTCCTCCCTGGGGGCTGCAGTCAGATCAGATATGCTCAAGGCACTTTTTTATGCATTTTCACTCCAGCTTTCAGCATTATGTCTATTCATTGGCTCAGGCCTCCTTAATTCATTGTTTTTCTGGCCCCCTGTAACTTCTAAGAACAGGAACACAAACCTATACCCTGAATCACTCTTCCATGGAGACAGTTGAAGTTGGTTAAAAAGTCACCCAATATTTCATATAGATGAATCACTATTCAGGCCTGAGAAAATCCTAACTGGTATGTGTGCAGAAAACAAAGCCACCTGCATGAATCAGTTTGGCTACAGGGACCCATATTGGTTGTGCAGGTCCCCAAGCTGAAACCATGGTTTAATCAGGGCTCAGAGAACTGAATTTGAATGAACTTGTGCCACCAAACCACTGCCTTGGATCACACAAACTGTCATGCCGATTTGAGGTTGATAGAGGGACAGAGAAGGATGAATTCTTCCTGAGGTTCTCTAAACAAATATACATTTTCCCCCTAAATCAGAACTTGTTGAGTTGTTCTCTAGGTTTGATCATATTCAATTGTTTTGCAAAAAATTATTCTTCCTTTTCTTCACTATTTCTAAGGTGAGATCTTCAATAGTATATCTTACAGTACATCTTGCTGACATCACTTGCCCATTAAGACTTTTTTAAAGACCTTGAAGATTTACAGAAAAATAATTCAGAAAATGCAGAGATCCCCTATACTGTCTTCATGCACACAACTTTCCCTATTATTAAAATTTTGCATTAGTGTTTTACCTTTGATATAATTGATGAAACAATATTATTTAAGTTGTACCATTAATTATAGTCCATAGTGTATTTTAGGATTCACTGTTTTGCTGTACAGTACATTTTGTGTGTGTGTGAGGACTTTGATATCTCTGCTTCTTTAGTTTGTGGCCAGCTAGTACCATGACAAAATTCCTTTAAATAACCTAGAGCCCGGAGGCGGGGCGGGGGGGGTGCAGCGAAGAAAAGAAGAAGAAGAAAAAGAAATCCCTCTTGATATTTTCAAATTAGCTCTAGGTTGGGGCAGTTCTGCAATTCTTAGCCAAGTTCTTTACAACACTGCCTTAGTTTTCACTTCTTGTGAGTTTGAGCCTATACATTAGCCAGAAGTGAAAGCATAGGGTTTTCTCATGTCTTTTCTGAGCATGTATCTTGCCTGGGACATGCCTGTGTCTTTTTAGATCCTCTGTTATGCACCTGATGTTTACAAAGTCCTTGTTCCACAAAGTAACTATCTCCCCAGACTTCATCCCAGATATCTTTCAAGAAGACTATTATTTGCCACAATTTTCTTTTTCCCCTCAGTTTGCAAAAATTTCTTAACTAACCTTTCAAACATTTTAAAAACTGTCATATGCACAGTCACTTTTTGCACTGAGAGAAATCTCAGGTGACACAATAGCAAGCACTCTGCATCAGTTCTTTAGTATACCACAGACAGGCCAACACAGATTACCATGAATGCTTTCATTCAAGGTCTGCTTTTCTCCCTTCCACAATAGGTGAAAACCCAAGGAATATGGTCTGCCATCCTCAAGACCAAGTTTTTCTTGGTAGGATGGTGTGGTCATCTAAGCTAAATTGTTAAAAATGTTCTCCTGCCATAGCTTAAATTCCCTTGTTTTGTTCAGTCTTAGTTTCACTGCTGTAAACCATTGAGTATTTCAGAGTTCTGACGAGGTTGATTCTGACAGATTTCTTTCTCATTTTTCTGGGCCAGGACAGGCCCTTGGAATTCTTTAAATTTGCTCATTTCAGTGACATACATCTATGAAACTAATTATGTTTTTGTATACTACCTTCAACAATTAGTAAAAATAAAAATATTACAAAAAATAACATCAAAGCCTATCAAATATGTAAGCGTGAATCTAATGATAGCCGTACACATTTTATTTATGAGAACTAGAATATATCATGATGAAAAATTAAAAAAGACCTAAGCAAGGAGAGATAGATCTAATTCATATATAAAAAAATTCTGTATTTTTAAAATATTAATTCTTACCAATCTAATCAATCCAATGATTAATAAAAATGCCAGTAGTTTTCTGTGTATTTATAATTTCTAAAATATAGCTATTTCTAAAATTTATGTAGGAAAACCAATTATCAAAAAAATCTATGAGAATTTTTAAGAATAATAAGTTGAATATTTTACATTGACAGAATTCATAATTTCTATAGAGCAATAGTAATTAAGTGGTGTGGTATTGATGAAATGTTGATAAATAGACCAATGGGAGAGAATAGAGAATACATACATAGACCCACATATATTTATTGCCCTTACTTAAAACAAGACAAGTCAATTTAAGGGTAAAAAGAATGGCACTTTCAATAAAAGTTACTGGATAAAATTGCTACCTATATTGAAAACAATTTGCATACTTCTCAGATTCTTAAATATTAATATGAGGTGGATGATTGGAAAATGTTTTTACTTATTGATAAAGGTAATATAACAAATAATCAAATAAATAGAAAGCAAATAAGGTTTCTAGAAATCCTACATAAGAGAGGGTTTTCCTACTTTGCAATAGGCAAGCATTTATGAATCCTGATTATAAAGGCACTAAATCTACGGTAAAAACAAATGAAATTGTACATAATTAAAATTGTGAATTCTTTCATTGACATATTAATAAAGACAAAAATAAAGCCATAGATTGGATTAGAAGCCATTAATAATAATGTATCTGATAAATGATTCTTATCCAGTATATGGTCAACTCCTATGACAACTCTGATAATAAAGCAAACAAAAGAATTGAAAAAGCATTTCACAAAGAAATAAATAATTTACTGAAAAGCTTATGAAAAGATCCTCAACATGAATAATTTCCTTGGACATGAAGATTAAAACCAATGGATGGCACTATTACACACCTGGATTTGATACACTTCTAAGGAATCTGGGTACATATTTTGACATGTATATGGAAGATGTGGGATTCTTATACATAGAGAGTTGGAGTATGAAATATTGCCACCACTTTGGAAACAACATTTTAGTTCCTCCTCTAACAAAATATACATCTTATATATGGCCCTGACATTTAACTTCTATATATACAAGAGAAATGTATATATATATGTCAACCAAAAAAGACAAGTACAGATATTTTATAGATTTATTTTTCTAATAGAGACAGCCAAAATGTCCATTATTAGGAGAATGGTTAAATAATAAGTGAAATATTCATATGGGTAAATAATTGCACTAATGATATATAACAACAGTGATACAACAAATGGAATATAATAGACATATGGTGAGTAAATGCAGTCAGATACAAAAGAAAACATAATCTTTATTTTTATTTTAATATAGCTCAAAAAAAGTCATAGAAATCAATGACAAAAGTCAAAATAATAGATACCTTATGAGGATATTGGGACTTATGAACAAATAAATATATATTCAAATGAACAAAATCAGAGAAAAATGCAATGCCATCAACTCTATGGTATGAGAAATGCTAACAGAAGTTCTGGAGGTTAAAGGATAACCATACCAGATGAAATCATTGGATGTATCATGGAATAACATGCTAAGAAGGTTGAATATGTCATTCTAGATGTTGTGAAAAGCTAAGTTAAAGCAGACAGAAATGATTGGAAGATGAATATTGAAATTTTAAATAATAATTGAAATGAGAAATATAGTTTATGACTAAATGATTATTGGAGTAGAAAAATAATGAAGTAATATATGTTTTATTAATCCCTTAGGGAAAAATAGGGCAAAAAGGAGATGGGGCAAATGTCAAACAACATTGAGGTAGCATGGAATTATGTGTCTCAGAAATTCATGTTCTTAATCTTAATCTATTCTTTGTGTTTGAACCCTTTGTAAATAAGGGTATTTTTAAGGCTATTTCAGTTAAATTGTGTCCAACTAAATCAGTATGGTCTTCATCCTGTTACTGGAAGTCTTATACAGAAACCCACAGAAAGAAAAGCCATGGGGAGCTGTGAGAACCCGGAATTCAACATCAGTTCCAACATCAGCTGGAAAAGAAGTGTGAAAACATTTCCATTTGTATAGCACTGCGATGGGAATCCTAAAAGATTGCTGGCTCACCAGAAGGCACTAAAAATTGGAGGAAGCAAGCCTTCTAGCCTCTGAAACCATGAGTTAATAAATTGTTAAGCTAACCTATTATATTTGTTTTAGCAGCTAGGAAAATTTTAAAAAGTACAAAACACACACATACAAAAGAAAAAACATGAAAACAAACACTAACCCAGCATGAATCAGAAATTATATTTAAAATAAATAACCTAAACAATTCAACTTGAAGACAAGGATTATCAGAGAGGTAAAAAGTACACAATCTAAACCTATATTATTGATAAGAAATTATATTTAAAATGAAAAAAGGAGCATGTATGATGGAAATAAAATGTAAAAGAGATGGAAAAAGTATAAATAATGAAAATACAATCCAAAAGACTTCTGGTGGCTGAATGGCCATATTCTTTTCAATAACTATAGACCTTAGGGTAAGAAGTATAATAAAATGTTAGGAGTGATTTTGCATCATGACAAATGGTTCATTTCAATAGTAACACCTAACAATTCCAAATTTTTATGTGTCTACTAATATTTCTTAAAAGTATATTGAATAAAAAGACAATGCAAAAGAGAATTTTTTAAAAATCCAAAATTATAGTTGGAGTTGTAAATACAATTCAGTCAGTATATAAAATACTATAGGAATCATCATAATATTAGAAGTGCAGTTTAATTTCTGTTAAAATTATTGCCTCATTAATATTCACCAATTCATTTTATAGATTCAAATATAATAATATTTCTTGGTATACAAAAGTTGTGTTCATGCAAATATTTTCATTTATGTCCTATTCTCTTATTGTCTAGAGCCAATTATCATCCACAAATTACCTCTGGGCAATGTTAATGCTGATGCCAAGGACTCTGCTCCCATGAAATTTTCCTAATGCCATATGGAACTGAATACAGAAGCAGTTGTTATAAAACAGAATTGTTATTATCAGAATATCAATATTTCAGGTAAACCTGTCCACTTGTGCTTGCCTGCACCTGAAATAGATTTGGACCCATTCCAGAAGCCCTAACTTCCATATCCAGCATATTATCTTGTGAGTATTTTTGTAATTTGGTTTTATTTGTTTTATTTTTTCCTTTTCTTTTACCTTATTCCATGAATTACTCACTCTTCTTTCCTGCACTGTTCACTTATTTATTGACAGGCATTACTAATAGGACTAGAATAGAAAATATGGATAGGGAAGGTATTCACATAATGACACCAAAGTCTTTCTTTTTAATGTACTGCATTAAAATACTTCATTCCAGAAACTTTAGGAGAATTGTCATGGATGCAAAGAGTGACCATATAACAAAAATGGATGGAGCCTATGCCAGCAAAGCAGAAGGAATAGGGGTTGACCACATTCTGCTCAGAGATTCAGTATGAAGAATAACTTCAATGAATAATTAAATAAATTTAGTGATGGGGGTTGTATTTGTCTACTAAGTGGAAATAATGTTTTATGCATAGTACTGCTATTTAATAACTTCATGAATGTTTCCCTATTATTTTATCTTTGCCAACCTATGCCAAAGATTTTTCCACTTATTCAAACTTAATCAATTGATCCCTGACATAAAATAAAATGTGAACATAATTACATATTTCAGGTGCAATTCTTGGACTTTTGTCATAATATACCATGAAAGAGCATGTAAGCATTTTTTCATTATTCATCCTTCAGCTTCCAGACCAGTGTTGGAATATAACTCACCCAAAAATATTTTCAAAGATTGGTTTAATTATAAATAAATAAAAATTAAATGGTTATGTGAATGAATAAATTAATGAAGAATAGATTAATGTGGAAAATATGTCTTTCAATTCTTCAAGTTGAAAAATACATCTTTCAAGTCTTTGCAGACAATGCAATGCATAATTTGCACTTAAACTTTAAGGGAGAAGCTCACCCATGTAATATTCTATGCACCCCAGGAAATGCTTGTTGAGCAGGGAAATTCCCTGGCACCTGCCAGACTACAGGTAAGGAAATGGTCTCAATTTTTCAAAAATGATTCAATAATTTTAATACAGATTAGATATTGTTATATTATGTAGAACAAAACAAAAAATAATAGTAAATATAACACATTGGGTTTTCCTTTTCCTTTTTCATTTGCATGGTAAAAATAATAGCACTCTGTAGACATACGATGAAATAAATGTAAATGCTGTAAAGTCATTTGCTTAATCATGTTATCAGTGATTTGTAATTCTTATTTATACATTTTTCAACATAACTACAATTTTTAATGCCTCCATTTTGAAGAGTTTTACAAATGTTAAATTTATAAAGAAGGTATTGATACATATTTTATAGATAAGGAAATTTAGGTTAAAAGATGTTTGAGAATCTCCACAGTGCTACAAAGCAAGGGAATGGCAAAGCTGGGATGCAAACATATCTTTCCCTGAAGGCCATATGTTTCAACTCTGCTATGCTGCCAGGTGGAAATTCAAGGTGGAAACCTAAAATTTATTGGTGATAAAAGAGTAGCTGCCTATCATTGTTCATATTCTGTTTGATCATGAACAAATAAGTTCTAACATTTTGAGAATATTTCTCAAGAATCTCATGTATAGAAATTAGCTATATTCAATAAATTATAAATAAACTCAATAAATCCAATAGGCAAATCTTGAATTCCAATATACTTATTTTATAGTTACTAAATGATAGAAATGTATGCACACATTGGTAAAAGTACTTAAAGTTTACATTTTAGTCATAACATACTCCATAAAATAAGATATGAGGAAGGGAGACTAAAGAATGATAAGGTAATATTATGTTATGTTCTACTACCAAATAATAGAGAAGGAAATCAGATAAACATGAGTCTATAAATGTACCTATGCTAATAATTTTCCTCCCATAAACTTTCCATGTTTTTAGGGATTATTTGCTTTCAGTTCTCCACATCCATTGCAAATTACCTAAAAATGCCCAATTCTACCCATGACTGAATTCCTCCCCATACGATTTTCTGATGTGTGGGAGTTCAGAATCTTACCTTCCATGCTATTCCTACCGGTGTACCTGGCTACTCTGATGGGGAACTTTCTCATTGTCACAGTAACCACTCTCAACAGAGTCTTCATACCCCCATGTACTTCTTCCTTAGGAATCTGTCTTAGCCATGTCCTACATTTCTGCCATTGTTCCCAAGGCATGTGTCATCTTCCTGCTTGACAATAGAGCAACCTCCATGGCTGGATATGTATCTCAGGTCTTCCTTGTGTGTTTTTTTGCTACAGTAGAGCTGCTGTTCCTCACCATCAAGGCCCATGACTGCCATATGGCCATCTGCCAGCTCCTCCACTACCCCATGATCATGAACACTTGGGTCTGTGTCCAGATGACACTGGCCACCTTACTCAGTAGTGTGGTCTTTGCAGGATTCCACACTGGCAACACTTTCCAGCTGCCCTTCTGTCAGTCCAACATGATCCATCAGTTCTTCTGTGATGTCCCTTCTATGTTGAAGTTCTCATGCTCTGCAATCTCAAGCAATGAAATTTTAATTCTTGTCTCTGCAGTGCTTATGGGTGGTGGCTGCTTTGCCTACATCACCATGTCTTATTGTCTCATATTTTCTTCTGTGCTCAAGTTTCCCACAAGAGAATGAGGAAAGGCCTTTTCTACCTGTGTTCCTCACATCCTCGTGGTGACCATCTTTCTCAGCTCAGGTATTGCTGTGTATGTGAAGCCAACCTCCAGCTCACCCACAATTCAGGACATGATCAATGCTGTGTTCTGTTCTATAGTCCCTCCTTTCTTGAGCCCTATAATCTATAGTCTTAGAAACAAGCAGATAAAGGAGGCTGTAAAGAGAGTTATGAGGAGAAAGCTTTTTTCAGGAAAATAGGATAATTTTTTCAAGAAATTCTTACTTTAATGAGATGGGTTGAAAATGCATAAGTTAAACTTCTTGCCTATTTAAGACTTTAAGAAACATAACATGAATTTTCAGGGACAGGCATTGCATTGCATGTCAGCATAGTAACAACACGATTGTATTTTACTTTGAGATTTCCCCTTCACAAAATTAACATTCTCTGGTACCTGACACACCACTGCAAAAATCTGTGTCTTTTGCCAAGTAATTCTGCTTCCATTTATCCTTCTTTAGACTTAGGCAATGTTCCTTCCACTTCTATTTTTTGGAAGAATTTTAGCAGGATTGGTGTTAGCTCTTTCCAGTATGTTTGGTAGAATTCACCTGTGAAGACTTCTGGTCCTGGGCTTTTTTTAGTTGGGAGGTTTTTAATGACTGATTCTATTTCTTTACTTGTGATTGGTCTGTTGATTTAATCAATTTCTTCTTTCATCAATGTAGGCTGCTTGTGTGTATCTAGGAATTTGTCTATCTCCTCTAAATTATACTTCTTTTGTCATATAATTTTTCAAAGAATCCCCTTATGATACTGTTTCTGTGGGGTCACTGGTGATATCCCCTTCCTCATTTCATATTTTGTGTATTTGCATCTTCTCTCTCTCTTTTTTTTTTTTTTTTTTTGTTAGTCTAGCTCAGGGTTTGTCAATTTTATTGATCTTCTTGGAGAACCAGCTTTTGGTTTTGTTTATTCTTTCTAGTGCTTTCATATTTTGATTTCATTTACTTCTGCTATAATTTTTATATCCTTCTTTCTATTTCTTTGGGGTTTGTTTGTTGCTGTTTTTCCAATTCCTCCAGGTTTGCAGTTATGTCTTTGATTTTAGCTCTTTCTTCTTTTTTGATATATGCATTTATGGCTATGAATTTCCCTCTCCTTACAACTTTTGCTGCATCCCATAGGTTTTAATATGTTGTGTTGTCATTTTCATTCATTTCAAGGTAGTTACTGATTTCTTTTGAGATTTCCTCCTTGACCGACTGTTTGTCTAAGAGTGTGTTGTTTAACTTCCATATCTTTGTGCCTAATCTAGTTCTCTGGTCCTTACTGATTTCCAGCTGTGGTCAGAGAAGTTACTTTTTATCATTTCAATCTTTCTGAAATCATTAAGCATTTTTCTGTGGCCTAGCATGTGGTCTATCTTGAAGAATGATCCATGTGCACTTAAGAAGAATGTATATCCCACTGTATTTGCATGTAGTGCTCTGTATATGTCTATTAGGTCCAGATTTTCTAATGTATTATTTCAAAGTCTTTGTGTTTTTATTGATTCTCTGTCAAGATATTCTGCCTAATGGTGATAATGGTGTATTAAAGTCCCCCACTATAATTGTAGAAGCTTCTATTTCTCCACTTATTTTTTCCATTGTTTGCCTCATGTATTTTGAGGCACCTCAGTTAAGTGCATAAATGTTTATGATTGTTCTTTCTTCTTGAAAGATTACCCCTTTTACTAATATATAGTGCCCATCTTTGTCTCTTACAATGATTTTGCACTTAAAGTCTGTTTTGTCCATTATTAGTATAGTTACTCCCACCCTTTTGTGGCTATTTTTTGCTTATAAGATTGTTTTCCAGCCATTCACTTTCAGCCTCCTTGTGTCCCTGGGTCTAAGGTGGGTTTCTTGTAGACAACATATAGATGAGTGATATCTCCTTATGTATTCTGCCAATCTGTATCTCTTGACTTGTGAGTTTAATCCATTAACATTCAGTGTTATTAATTTCATGGAATTACTTGCATTAGCCATATTTTCTTTGGGTTCTTGTATGTCATATAAGGTTTTTATTTCTCTTTTTGTCTTTTTAGTTGTTCTTACACTCTCCTCCAACTCCCTCTCTCCTGTTTTTTCCTTTCAACCTGCAAAGCTCCCTTTACTATTTCTTGAAGGGCAGGTTTCTTGTTGGTATACTCTCAATTTCTGTTTATCTGTGAATATTTTGAACTCTCCATCATTTTTGAATGCCATCTTTGCTGGATAGAGAATTCTTGGTTAGAAGTTTTTTTCTTTTAATACCTTATCTATGTCCTACCCCTGCCTTCTTGCCTCCATGGTTTCAGATGAAACATCAACACTTAATCTTATTGAGCTCTGATGTTTCTCTTTTCTCTCACTGCTTTCAGTATTTTCTCTTTTTCTTGAACATTGGACAGTTTGACAAGTATATGTCTTGGAATAGGCCTGTTGGGATTTATACTGTTGGAGTGCACTGTGCTTCTTGGACATGTACATCCATCTCCCTCAATAGGGTTGGGAAGTTTTCAGCCATTATTTCCTCCAACACTCCTTCTCTCCTCTTTCTCTTCTCTACTCCTTCTGGGATGCCTATAATGCATATGTTTGTGAATTTTGTGTTGTCATTCAAATCCCTAAGTCTCTGCTGGATTTTTCTATCTTTTTATCTATCTGGTCTACTATCTGTTTAATTTCAGATGTACTATCTTCCACATCACTAACTCTTTCCTCTGCCTGTTCAAATTTGCTGTTATGTGCTTCCAGTGTCTTTTTTATTTCTTAGATTGTGCCATTCATCACCATCATTCATCTTTTTATGTATGTTTACAATTTCCTTAGTATGTTCTCTCAGTGTCTTAATATCCTTGATCTCTTCCTTCACTTCATTAAGTTGGTCCATAATATTTATTTGGATGGCTTTAATTAGTTGTTCAATGTTCTGCATCTCTTCTTGGTTTTTAGTTTGTTCATTTGCCTAGGCCATGTTTTCCTGTTTCTTAGCATGATTTGTAATTTTTTGTTGCTGTCTGGTCATCTTTTTATCTTGATGGGCTTATTCAATTGATTAGCTTCTCTTTCTTCTCTAGGGTTTTATTTAGTTGCTGTTTTTGTGTGTGTTGTAAGTTTTCTCTTTGACTCTTTGTTCTTCTTATTCTATTTCTTTGCTGTTGTCTATGTTCCCTTGAACGAAAAAGATTAGGGTCAGAGAAAGTGAAAGAAGTAAGAAAATAAAAGGATAATATAAATAATAACAGTAAAAGTTAGAAGAGGAACCATATAAAACCTTGGAAAATGAATATTTAACTCATGTAAGCAAAGTAATAGGAATAAAAAAGTGGAGTACCAACAATGAAATGGGAAACCAAATAGAGAAAAATATATAGAATGAATTAAAAGGCCAGCATGATAAATAGTGAGGGAAAGAGAAAAGAAAGGACAAGAGGAAAAAAGTTAATAAAAGAAAGAAAACAGGATAGACAAGATAGAAATAAAAACCAGAAAATTGAGGACTAAACAAAGAGAGGTAGAATGTAAGAACAACAACAAAAAGGGGAATATAGAAAGATGAAGGAAGGAAAAGAGATAGCATTGGTAGACAAATCAGTATACACTGAATAGGGATAATCAAGAAAGAGGAAACACAGCAAACAATAATGAAGCCAGCAGCACCCCCATTCAGCTGTCCCTTGCGAGAGAGATGGTGAGTGTGCTTTTAAACCAATGCCATCTTGTCGCCTCTCTCTGTTATTTTTAATCAAATATAGGTAATATTTGTTTAATTAGTGATATTGTGTTTATATGCTCCTTTTAAAAAGGCTTATATCCATGTCTTTTAAGAATATACAACAATATAGCCTAATAATTTAAATATCCAATAAAGAGTTAAAAAGTCAAAAACTTTTATATATTTTCATACATATTTGTTTCATTAGCCATACTATTAATTACTACTAATTGCCATCATTAACTAGTCCTATTGTTGTTTTGTTAAATTAGTACATTTATATAACAGAAAAGTAATGCAGAATGAAATATAATTTGAAATAAAACCTATTTTTCATATTTTTATGTCAAAGTAATAGCACATAGATGTATCATTATTATATACTATGTTATTATGTTTTTTATCTGGTTCAACTGTGTCCCAGGTTGGCTCTCTAAAGAACTGGTCAACACCTGGAGGTGGGGTCAGGTTGGGAATATTTAGATGTCAGCTGGTACAATTCTGGGCTCTGCAGACTCCTGGATGGCTTTGCCCAGGCAGCAGTGTGATGAAGGAGGCAGGGGAGCAGGTCAGAGTGATGCAATGTGAGAAGGACTTGGCCGGCCATTCATTGCTGACTCTGAGGAAGAGGAGGGTGCTGCAATCCAAGAAACATGGACAGTTTGTAGAAGTTGGAAAAGACAAGGAAACAGATTCTCCCACAGAGCCTTCAGATGGAACACGGCCCTGCTGACATCTTGGTTTTAGCACAATGAGACAGTGTTGAGTTTCTGGTCTACAGAACAGTAAGATAATACATTTGTGTTGTTTTACATCACTAGGTTTGTGTTAATTTGTCTTAGCAGCAGTATGGCACTGATACAATACCTCACTGACCCATGTTTCTTAAACCTACTCTCAGCTCAGAAAGAAAACTCCCTTTTTGCAAGGTTTTAGGTTAAATGAAGGCACCTGCCTACACTCCTCCCCACTCTGGGGTCCTAAGGAGTGGGAACCCCATGGAACAAAGACAATCTCATCAGTCCTACCATATCCACATCCTGACCTTCTTATATTTGAAGCTGATGATAAGAGAGAAGAGTCAGGGAACCAGTTCCCTGACCATTCCCTTGGCAAATTCTCCATCCATAGATCTGTCTTATACTCAGTTTGGTATCTGATGTCTCTCTGATTTGCATTTCAGTTCAAACTGAAGAGGAAGGAATCCCATTTAATATCCTGCTTCACTTGCAAATAGTAGTTGCTAAGTAAACACAAGCAGCCATCAAAACTTGCCTGTATATCAGATTTGCTATTAGAACATAATTTATTCCTTATACAAAGTCATTGCTTGATGATCACTCTTTTAAAAAATATTTTTAATTTTCTTCCCCCCTCACTGTTTGTGCTTGCTGTCTGCTTGTCTTCTTTTTTAGGAGGCACCAAGAAACAAACCCAGGCCCTCCCATGTGGGAGGGAGGCACCCAAACACTTGAGCCACATCCACTTCCCTTGATGATCACTTTTCAGAAGTTTATAATGTCACTTCCCCATCAACATTTTGTTCTTAGCTTTAGTTTGAGATTGATATTATCAGAGAATGCTTGTTTGAATACATTAAAGTACAATGTATACCCCTAAATAATCTCTTATAAGGTATTTTGTGGGAAAAAAAAAAGATTCTCAAAGACCTTGCTGAGGTTTCCTTCAGTTTGCACCAAATTGCCCTGCCTCCAGACTGGCAAAGTAAGGAAGACAGAACTCTGGGCTGCTGCCAAGTGCCAGGTTTTTTCTTATGTTATTTTATTGGCATAAAGGCAGATTACAGAGTTTTCAGTAATATGTATTTATGAATTAATATTGCCAATATCTCCAGCTTGATACTTGAGTATATATCCCTAATAGAAATATTGTTATCTGTATCAATCTCTATCAGTCCTAATGAAATCCCTTAAATGAGTTGTTACCTTTGGGACTAATTACTCTCTTGTGCTGAGAAATTAGTGTGCTAGTTGATTTAATACCAAGGGATTTGCTACTTTCTGGACTACTTCAGGGATCATTTCTTCTCCATCTGAAAAACTGATCTCCTTGAATTCAAATTATGCAGAATAAGGCATTGAACAAAGAGCATTACTTAAAAATGAAAATAATATCTTCTTAGGCACTGGTGGTAGGAGGTAGGAGTGGGAGGATCTGGTTTCCATTTGGGGAAGTGTATTTATGTAATTAAAAATGCCCAGATCCCTGCATGCCCATCTTGGACTCTTGCCATTTGCTTCCTCTGCTTGGAGACACAGCACTTTATGAAAAATTGCTCCTCAGCTGCTGGGGATGGGGCAGCTGGCAGGGAGCTAAGAGTTTGCCATAATAAGTCTTCATTAACCAAGGCCACTTGGGCTTCTCCCTGGAGGATTCAATAGGAAACTTTTTTAAAAAGTTTACTTTTTTGTGATAATGAACATAGCCAACTGAGAATTTTTAATGGAAAGATCACACTTTTTTCAAAGAGCTGGCTAATCAGAAAATCTTAAGAGAATAAAGCCCTGTGGTTTGTTGGAGGCTTGGCAGCCATTTCACTCAAGATATAGTATTCATACACACACATACACTTGTTTATTTTTTATTTTGAAAAGAATTTAGACTTAGAGAAGTCACAAAAATAATAGAAAGTTCCTTTATACCTTTCACCCAGCTTCTCCTAATGTTCACATTTTGCATGACCTAGTACAATTATCAAAACCAGGAAATTAACATTGATACAATTGGCTAAACTAAAAACCTTACTCAAATGCTACCCACTTTCTCACTAGTGTCCTTCTTAAAGTCCAGGATCCAATCCAGGATCCTACATTACATAGGATTACCATGTCTTCTCCTTCAAACTATTGACAGTTCCTCAGTCTTTCCTTATTTTTTATGATCTTGACACTTTAAGAGTACAACTCAGTTTTGTTGAATGTTCCTCTATTGGATTTTTGGATGTTTTCCCATTATTAGATTGAGGTTATGCTTTTTTTTTTTTTTTTTTTTTTTTTTGTCAAGAATGAGACAGAAGTGATATGGTACCCTTCTCATTGCATCGTGGTAAGGGGTACATGATGTCAGTATGTCTTATTACTCATGGTGATAATTTATATCATCAACAACATATTTTTAGATGGTAGGGATAAAACATGCTGCCACATGCTGAATGTTATAGCACTGGGTGAAGTGCCATCCTTTGCTTTGGGAAGACAAGTCAACCCACTAACATGCCATCAGGTAGAGTTGCACCCTAGAAGAACTTCCACTGGATGGGTGCTGGGCTGCACAGAACAGGGGCATATACTGGCAAAACTGGACTAAAGAGTGTGCCTGGCCTTATGGAAGGCGCTGACTTTGGCTTTGTTAATCCTATGCTCTAAATTGGTGTTTCTCAAACATTTTTGTCTGTGACCCAAAATATTAACACTACTGTGATGATTAGGCTAATGTATCAACTCGACCAGGTAATTGTACCCAGTTGTTTGGTCAGGCAAGCACAGGGCTAATTGTACCACAAGGACATTTAAGGACTTTAGTCATTAGTGAGTTTACTGCATATATGGCTGATTACATCTACATCAATCAGGGAGATTGCCAACAGCAATGAGTGACACTTTATCTAATCAGTTGATGCCTGACAAGGGGAAGTGATTTCAGCATTTAGAGAGAATTTTCCAGCTCATCTCTGGACAGCCCATGTCTCCTGGAAACTCATCAAGCCCCTTGTTTGCAGCTTTCCTGTGGAATCTGGACTTGTGCATCCCCATGATCACATGGGAGAATTTTATAAAATCTCGTACTATTTACAGATATCTCCTGTTGATTCTGTTTTCCTAAAGAATGCTGACTAATACAGTCAGGCACTGTACTAAATGTTTAACATTTCAGATTTATTGTTAGGTACTATGATCATGTTCACACTTTTTAGATGAAACAATTGACACCTAATGAGATTAAGAAACTTGCCCAGGGTTACACAGTAGTATGGGCCAGAGCCATATTTCAAGTCCAGACTGCCCACTCTGAGTCTGGCCCTTGACCACATATTATGCTGACCCCACTGGGCATTAGGGCCATAGCAGTTATCCAATTCATTAAAGGATCCAGCCTATACACACTCATACACATGCACAGTGGTCACACTCACACACACACAGTCACATAACTGAAACAAAAGCTGTGAAAACAGAATTTATCTCTGGGGTACAATGCTCTCAGATTTTTTTCTTGTCTTCTATTTCATTTTAAAAACTGAACATTACCCATTAGATTATTTAATGACCCTGTAAAGGATGGGAAAGCACTGCCTGCAGCCAGCTAGCCCTTTAAGAGACTCCTCTTTGTACCAAATCTGGGGCTACAAGGCAGAAGGACAGAATGCACTGAAGGTGAGAAAAGTGTAGAATGGCATACTACAGACATTTCTGAGAGAGACTTTAATTATGATTTAGATTGGAGTGTGGAATATGGGTTATTATTCTTGGTTTTCTCCATGTGAGTTCTAGTATAAGTGATATAGTGATTTGTCTTCTCTTTTGCTTAGTAAGAAATATGTACTTTGATGGAAAGCCACAAGATGAACATCTAAGTTACATTTTAAAAATGTTTTTTAAGAAAATTCCAACCCCTTGTAACCAAAAGTTTTTATAACTAATTTATACATTTCTAGGGGATGACCAACAAAATGAAAACTCTTATGATCTTTGTGAGGCCTGTGCAGTACAGGTTGACTCAGCAGGCCTGGGATGTTCAAATCCTAAACATTCCAAAGAAAGGCCTTGACCAGTTCCTGTGATATTACCTCTAAACCCTTGGAATGTCTTTCCAGATAGGAGTGCCTTTGTTTACCTGGGCCCTTGGGTCACACCTTATAGTCCGTGTCAGCAATATGATTTATGGTGGGTGCCTCGGGTGACACCTTTTAATCCATGCTAACTATGTGATTTATGGTGGGGATCTTGAGCCATATGGTATCATTTTGAACTCTGGAAGGGCCAGAGACTGAGTAACTAAAGTCAGCCATGCAGTCATTCCATGCTTACACAATCAGCTCCCTAACAAAACCCTGGACAGCAAGGCTTCAGGGCTCATCCCTGGTTGACAATACTCCATATATGTTGTCACACATTGTTACCAAGAAAGTTAGTGCTGTCTGTACAACTCTATAGAGAAAGGAGAACTAGATAGTTGTGCCTGGACTCTCCTGGACTCTGTGCTCCTTTTACTTTTGTCAATTTTAAACTGTATCCTTTCACTGTAATAAACCACAACAGTGTAAACACCTTTTCTGAATTCTGATCCTTCTAGTGAATCATTGTACCTGGAGATCTTGGGGAAACTCCCCCACAACAGGTGAATATTTGGAAACTTAAGAAACAGAAAGAAGCCAGAGGGGTGTGACAGTGGCCACTGTCTGATTTTACTCTGAATCCATGGAGACCAGTCCTGCCAATAAATCATGAGGCCCCCTCTGCAGTGGTAAGAGGTCACACTGCCAGCTCAGCTGGGCAAATACTGGGGACATGAGGGAATGGTGTGAGCAACAAGTGGTCATCTGCTAAAGGCAGCAAGATTGTGGGGAGACTGCTTTTGGGATATCATGACCCAACGAATTCCTACCTGGAGAAAGTAGCTGAGGGAGAGACAAAAGCTTAAATATAAGTGTGGGAAAGGCACCTGTCTCCCCTGGGTGGACTAGAAAAAACAAAGCCAAGTGTCTTAGTTTCCAGCTGCTATGACAAATGCCCCACACAGGTTGGCTTAAAGAACAGATATGTATTGTCCCATGGTTTTGTTGGCTAGAACAAAACATCAACATTGAGGTATTGGCAGGCTTTCTTTCTCCTGGAATCTGTAGTGTTCCAGCAATCCTTTGTCGTGTGGCGATTTCTCTCTAACTTCTGCTGACTTCTGGCTTCTTGTTAATGACTGCATCTGAACTTCCTTTGCTTATAAGGACTTCAGTCACATGGATTAAGGTCTGCCTGGATTCAATTTGGCCTCATCTAAATAGGCTCTTCAAATATCATATTTGCAAATGAGCACACATCTTAACTAGTAATAGCATCAGCATGGGTTCAAACCCACAGGAATGAGGATTAAGTCTTGGACATGCCTTTGGTGGAGTACACGATTCAATCCCCAAAACCAAGTCTTGCTTTTTCAAAACCCCATTAATTAGAACCCTTAATTAATTGGAAAAAATTCATTTCTGCTGTATCTATAAGAGAGATAAGTCAAATCATAGAAAAATGACTTCTAAGATGGCAGTCTAGAAAGACATGGGACTCTCTTCTCTCCCAGTTAAAAAGAGGACAGGCAGAAATGGTCTGTAAAGATCAAGTGTATTCACACAATGGGATATTATGCAGCTGTAAGAAGAAATGAAATCATGAAGCATATGACAACCTAGGATGAATCTGGAGGATATTAAATATATTGCATAGTATATTGTATGCTTCCATTTATATAAAATGTAAATATGAATCAATTTATAAAAATGAAATTAGATTAGTGGTTATGTTGGGCTGGGGAAGGCATTCTAAGGGGTGTGGAGTTTTTCTTTTTGCAATAATGAAATGGTTCTAAAATTTTTTGTGGTGATGAATGCACATCATGGTGATTATACTGAAAGCTATTGATTATACACTTTGGATATGTCATATGGGATGTGATAATATCTCAATAAAATTGCTTAATAAATAAATACATGGTCAGAAATAGCAGCTATGTACAGCAGGGGAAACAGAGAGATTGAGAGGTGAAGGATTTTCTTGTTTGTCTGCTTTTTGTTTATTATTGTTGAAATAATGAAAATGCTCTAATAATGATTGAAGTGGTGATTGCACAACTATGTGATTATACCAAATACCACTGGTTGTTCACTTTGGATGAATTGTATGCTTTATTAATATGTACCAATAAAATTGTTTTGTTTAAAAAATTATAGAATTATGGGCTCACTCAGAAATTGGGGGACTGGAAATTAGGATGTCATGGCTTATTTTGGGGAGGCCAAGTTCAGGGCAATGAAAGAGGCTCTGTTCTGTAATATTGTGATATTTTTGCAGCAGTGGCAAAGAAGATATTATATCCATTCTCAGAGACAACTATAGAGGGATATAAGTGGGTATGCAATTTTTCCTTTTGGAGCAATGAAAACCTTCTAAAATTGACTGAGATGATGGCTGCATGACTCTGTGATGAAAATGAGAGCCATTGAGTATACACTTTGAATGGATTGTACAAAACATGGGGCTGTATAACACAGGGAATCCAGTGGTGGAAGATGGACTGTGGTTAACAGAACAAATATGAGAACATTCTCTCATAAACTATAACAAGTATATAATACTCCCTGAACTCAGCTGTGGGCAATCAGGCATATGGCTCTTCTCTACACTCTCCTCATTGCTTCAGCTTTACCTGCTCCACTGATTCCAACCTCTGGCCTCTTTCTCAGCCTCTTGGGGTTTCTCTCTCTTTCTGTACTGTAGGTGATCCTGGTGTCCTCTCTTACATAGCATGGTAAAAATGGCAGCTCTCTTTCTCTGTGTTCCATTAATATAAGACTTCAGTAAAAGGATTAGGGCCCTACCTGGGTCTTGTAGTCTAATCAAAGGCCTTAACCAAAGAAATCTAATAAAAATGATCTAATAAAAAGATCCCTTGACCGAATCTAATCAAAAGGTCCCACATACAATAGGTTCACATGCACAGGAATGGGTTAGCTTAAGAGCATAATTTTCTGGGGTCCACAAAAGACTAGAATAGGACAGCAGCCTAGATCTGGCCCAGCCTAAGAGTACAAACTTAGCCATCTTGACACACAGCTCAGACTTCCTGGCCAAGGGAGGACAGGGGACTGTGGAGCTGGCACTACTCTCACCCTGCCGCCAATCCACCATCCTCCTGTCTGATGCTTTCAGCCAGGCTTATAATTTTAAACATCATTTTAGTCTCCTGAATACCAAACTTAACCCTCCAGCCAGATCACCTTCCTGAATTCCAGACTGTGGGCTCCATGGTCATGTCTGATAGGCATCTCACAAGGAACAGGGCAGATTGAATTCCTGATCTCTGTCCTCCCTCCACCCCAGCCTATTCCATCTACGACCCTCTTCCCTGTCTCAGCTAACGACACTTCATGCTTCCAGTTTTTCAAGCCCCCAAAGAGGGTATCATCCTGGAATCCTCTCATCCTTGCCTCAGCAAATCCCATCAACTTTGCCTTTGAAATATAGCCCAAATCCCATCTATTCCCACCACATAAAACCTGGACTCCCCATTCTCATCTCCTGTCTGGATGTTACTGTAGTCACCCAACTTCTCTCCTTTCCCTATATCTACCCTTGCCCCTCTTTGCCTATTGTCAACACAGCAGAAGAAACCTTATTTCCTTCATGTCTGTCTGAAGGTAAGGGGACTACATATTATGGGTTGCCTATATGGTTGCCAGATAAAATACAAGGAGCCCAGTTAAATTTGGATTTCAGATAAACATTAAATAATTTTCTAGTGTAAGGGGCATAAGCAAAATAATTAAATGAATGAATTCTTTATATTTATTTCCATTCTTTTCATCTGGTATGTCAGTCTTGAGGACATGAAAAAAAAAATTTACTCCTGACAACACATTCAGTGCCTTTCCCCATTAATATGTGTATTTGTGTTATATAGATTTAATTTTACATTCTATGTTTTCATACATAAATATCATGGAATCCATTAATATAAGCATGCACATTGCATTCTGGATGTTATACAATATTTGTTATGTTGATATATATATATATATACACACAAAGAGATTTATTATAGGAATTGGCTCACAATGGCTGTAGGGTTTGCCAAATCTAAATTTGGTAAGGCAGGCCCAAGTCAAAAACTCTCATGAAGTTGAAATTAAATTCCCCTTGAGGAGCTGGCTGGCTGAAGTAGAGACAGAAATTCTACTTTCTGAAATCTGAAATCCTTAGCTCTGGCTTTAAGACTTCCAACTTACTGGATGGGAGATTTCCCTCCTTGCTGAGTGCAATCTGCTTTGTTGAATGTAGATGCAATCAGCTATAGATGCAATCAACTAACTATGGGTACAAATAACACAGTAATAATCAGACCAGGGCTTGCTTGCGCAAAGAACTTTATGCCAAGTCAACACGTGAAGTTAGCCATCAAATTAATCATACATACGTTTATTGTCCTAATAGATGTTCTTTACAAGCAGTACTTCTTTACACCAGATATTAAATCCTTAGTCATCTTATCTTACCAATTCAATCCTTGTCAACATGCATATCATCTCCAGTATTGTTCTTTAATAAGCAGCTTCTGAAAACCAATAGCCTGATTGGGAAATCAATGACCTTCTATTGGCAATTAAAGTGGAGATTTCTAGCTTGAAACTATGCCTGGTATCTGGTCCTTTCTTCATGGCTGTTTCATCTAAAATGTCCACTTTATTCCCCTTAAATAATTAATCTTGATGGACTAAGCTGTGGTGTCACACATTTGGCATTTTTAATTGTTAGAGATGCTGTGGTTCAACTGTGGCCAGCAAACATGTTCAAGCACTTGTAGCTGAGCTTTGATGGAATATTCTTTACCAACAGTATTCCAGCATAAGGTGGTAATTGAACGATGCTTCATGGGTGTAAGAATTTTATATATAAAATTAACCACATAGGTACTGCCAAAGATTTAAACTGGCAACGATGACTTTATTCAGGGGGCTGCTAGAGAGCAGGAGAGAGAGAGTAGAACTCAATCCCATGAAACAGAGGAGGGCAAGCCATTAAAGGGCTGGGAGTGGGTTGGAGGGAAAGCTCTGGATGATAGTTAACCACTGAGGTGGGTGAGGGATTTATTGATGTTGTACTGGGAAGCTTCTGAATGGGTAGTTCCCTATCTGCCTCCTCTCTCCCAGCCCTTAAAGACTACAAACTGTCCTAAATGCAACCGCAGGCCTACTTGGTTCGGAGTGTTTTCCTTTGAGGAGTCAGGCTGCCTGTGGTTGGTAAGGGCTGGAAGAGAAGAGGGAAATAAGGATCTACCTGGGTGGCCAGGGTGGGAGGGAGAGAGGAGGGGGAAGTTAGGGATGTGCTTTATATATAGAATGGTTAGTGTCCAAGTTGCCTTTTGTCTTTTTCCTGCATTCTCACAGTTTCAAGATTAGTTTCAAGGTAGCCAGGACAGGGGAAGGGGAAGGATGCAGGGAAGTAAGGCTGGCAGCTTGGTGAAGAGAAGGGAAACAGCTTTTGTACATGTGTGTACATACATGCTTACACACAAAATAAATTAAATTACACAAACAAATTAACAACTGTATGCAATTAATATCCGAGGTTCCCTTATATACCTTCAATTGCATTTTTTTGGTGGGGGAGGTACCAGGGATTGACTGCCTCATACATGGGAGGCAGGAACTCACGCACTGAGTTACACTTACCCACTCTTCAATTCCAAATTTTTAATATATATTTTTTTACTTTATTTTATACATTTAATAATTGAAAATATAAACAGTTAAAAACTAAAAAGTAGACATAGATGAATAAATATATACATTTTTCAATTAAATGTACATATAAAATTTTTAAAAATCAAACAATATGTTGCACAATATATTTGGTTCATAGTAATGCATTCATACAGTATTTGTCTGTTTGTGTCTGGCTTGCTTCGCTCAACATAATGTCCTCCAGATTCATCCATGTTGTCATATGCTTTATGACTTCATTTCTTCTTACAGCTGCATAATATTCCATCATGTGAGTAGACCACAGTTTGTTTATCCATTCATCTGTTGATGGACACCTGGGTTGTTTCCAACTTTTGGCAATGGTGAATAATGTGGCTATGAACATCGGTGTGCAGATGTCTGTTCGTGTCACTGCTCTCAGTTCTTCTGGTATTGTTGTAGTGTTATTGTCGGGTGACATGGCAAGTCTATATTCAACTTCTTTAGGAACTGCCAAACAGTCCTCCACAGTGGCTGTACCATTCCCACCAACAGTGAAGAAGTGTTCCTATCTCTCCACATCCCCTCCACACTTGTATTCTCTGTCTTTTTAATAGTAGCCATTCTGATAAAGTGTGAAATGATATCTCATTGTACTTTTGATTTGCATTTCCCTAATCATGAGTGATGTTGAGCATTTCCTCATGTGTTTTTTTGCCATTTGTATTTCTTTGGAGAAATGTCTGTTCAAGTCTTTTGCCCATGTTTTAATTGGGTCATTTGTCTTTTTATTGTTGAGTTGTAACATCTCTTTATATATCCTGGATATTAAACCCTTATTGAATATGTGATTTCCAAATATTTTTCCCATTGAGTTGGCTGCCTTTTCACCCTTTTGACAAAGTCCTGTGAGGTGCAAAAGTGTTTAATTTTGAGGAGGTCCCATTTATCTATTTTTTTTTTGTTACACATGCTTTAGGTGTAAGGTCCTTTGCAAATTTACTTTTTTCCTGTCTATTATTGATTTCCAGTTTCATTCCATTATGATCTGAGAAGGTGCTTTGTATAATTTCAATCTTTTTATATTTATTGAGAGCTGCATTGTGACCTAACATGTGGTCTATCCTGGAGAAAGATCCATGGGCACTTGAGAAGAATGTATAACCTGCTGAGTTTTGATGCAGTGTTCTGTATAGGTCTGTTAGGTCTAACTTGTTTATCACATTGTTCAAATTCTCTGTTTCCTTGTTAATTTTCTGTCTAGTTGTTCTATCTAATGATGTGAGTGGGGTGTTGAAGTCTCCAACGATTATTGCAGAAATGTCTATTTCTCCCTTCAGTTTTGCCAGAGTTTGCCTCATATATTTCGGGGCACCCTGGTTAGGTGCGTAGATATTTATGACTGTTATATCTTCCTGGTGAATCACCCCTTTTATTAATATATAATGGCCTTTCCATTTTGCATTTAAAGTCTGTTTTGTCTGATATTAGTATAGCTATCCCTGCTCTTTTCTGGTTACTATTCGCATGGAGTATCTTTTTCCAACCTTTCACTTTCAGCCGGTTTGTATCCCTGGGTCTAAGGTGAGTTTCTTGTAAGCAGCATATGGATCGCTCATGTTTTTTAATCCATTCTATCAGCCTATATCTTTTGATTGGGGAGTTTAATCCATTTACATTCAATGATATTACTGTAAATGCACTATTTACTTCCTCCATTTTATTCTTTGTTTTTCATATGTCATCTTGTTTTCGTCTGTCTTTTTACTCTTTTGGTTATCCTTTCTGCTATTCTTTCTTCTATACTATCCTCCAAGTCTCTCTCTCCTGTCTTTATCTTTCAGGTTCTAAGGCTTCCTTTAATATTTCCTGCAAAAGTGGATTCTTTTTTGCAAACTCTCTTAATTTCTGTTTGTTTGTGAATATTTTATACTCACCTTCATATTTGAAGGTCAGTTTTGCTGGAAAAAGAATTCTCAGCTGGCTTCTCTTTCAGTTTCCTAATTGTATCATACCACTGTCTTCTTGCCTCCATGGTTTCTGAAGAGAAATCTGTGCTGTCTTATTGGACATCCCTTGTATGTGATCATTTGCTTCTCTCTTGCTGCTCTGAGAATTTCTCTTTGTCTTTGACATTTGACATTCTGAGTAGTATGTGTCTTGGTATAGGTCTATTTAGATTTATTCTGATTGGGGTATGGTGTGCTTCTTGGACATGTAAGTTCATTTCTTTCGTAAGAGTTGGGAAATTTTCAGCTATTACTTCCTCAAATACTCTTTCTGTCCTTTTTCCCTTCTCTTCTCCTTCTGGAACTCCCATTACACATATGTTGCTGCATTTTGTGTTGTCATTCAACTCTCTGAGCCCCTGCTCAATTTTTTCCATTCTTTTCTCTGTTCTTTTCTTTCTTCAATTTTAGCTGTTCTGTCTTCAGTATCACTTATTCTTTCTTCTGTCATTTTGAGTCTGCTGTTGTATGCCTCAAATGTGTTTTTGATCTCACCTATTGTGTCATTCCCATGAGCTCTGTTACTTTTCTATTCAGGATTTCAAATTCTTCTTTGCGTTTGCACAATGTCTTCTTGATGTCATTTATCTCTTTAATTATATTGTCTTTCAACTCATTAATTTGATTTTGGAAATTTGTGCTCATCTTGCTGATTAGTTCTCTCAAATTCTGCATCTGTTCTGGGACCTTGATGTATTCCTTTTCTTGGGCCATGTCTTCTATTTTCTTGGTATGGCTCATAATTTTTTGCTGGTGTTTAGGCATCTGATTAGGATGTAGTTTACTCAGATGCTCAATCTCTTTCTCTTTTATAGGGATTTAGTGGCAGGAGACTGTGAGTTACCACAGCTCTTTGATTTTTGGCTCAACCTGAATTGTTAGGATTTTCCAGCTGGTTGCTCAAAACTGGGCACTGGACCCAGTAATTAGTTGTAGAGTCTCTTCCTAGGGCCTTGGGCAGAGAGGCTATAGAGACCAGAAAAAGCATCTCCTACTTATTTTTAATTTTCTTGTGTGCACTTCTTGATCTGCCAGGAGATGCTGCTCTTCAGCAGCTCTCAATTCAATGTCTGGTCCGAGTGTATTTGTTGCAACACAGACCAGGTCAATGTGATAGTTTCCTGTCTGGAGGCTAGGAGCCTTGTAATTCAAACTGTCTAAGACAGTTCTGCAGCCTTCACTGGCAGACCCCTCCCTTTTCCCTGCTATGAAATATTTCCACTCACCTCTGAGTCCTCAACAATCAGTCCCTGTTAGTAGAGAAGGAGATTGGCAGGGTTGTATATCTTTAGCCCCTTGAAGGCTCCAAGGCAAACAATGGCACAGCCCCACCCAGCCTGGAAGGGCTCTTGGCACACAGAAGAACAAATTTGTGAGTCAAAACCTGGGTCAGCCTTAGAGCTGTGTCACTCTCTCTCTCCCGTTTCCCCGTGGAGTCCTCAACAATTAGTCCAGGCTAGAAGAGAGGGAAATTGCAAGGGTCGGATTTCTCCAGTCCTTCACCGGCTCCTCGGGCAAACCACTGTGGCCTCACCTGGCCTGGAAGGACTCATGGGGCACAGCAGACCAAATTTGTGGATCAGAAGCTGAGTCAGCCTTAGGCTGTGTCCCTCTCTCTCCCCTTTCCTGGCATCGTAGATCCCTGGAGCCCCCTTTGTCTGCAGTCGCAAGCCCAGAGGCCCAAGAATTCTAGAATCTTTAGTGTGGGGGAGGGTGCCAGCAGCAGCAGCTGCCGCTGGTTCCAACTCACAGTTCTGTCATCGTGATTTCCCTCTTTCATCCCTCTGTCCTCTGGGTGGTGTGCAGCCTTCTCCTGCTGTTCTAAACCATAGAAGATCTTTTTTGAGACTGTTTCAGCCTGTCCTTTAGCTATTTTTCTGGAGAAGAGATTCCCGTGTATTACTAGTCCTTCATCTTCCCGGAAGATTGTCTCAATTGCATTTTATAAATAGTTTTATCTTGTCAAATGCCTAAAGCAACACTGTTTATAAACAAGCTACAGCAAGGCTTGTATGAAACATATAACTTAATAACCTTAACTTTAATACCTTTCTCCCCAATTTTTGTCTTTAAGTCATATTAGTCGATTTTAAATTTAAAGACAATTTCACACTTTAAATTTAAAAAATTCTGACTTGATGAGCTGATTTTTTTTTCAATTCCTATTATGAAGGACTTTTCCCTTCCTTAATGCTGACAAATACTAAAAATTTTCTAAAGATTTGAATTTTTGCTTTTGTTACTAATGTAGCTAATTTGAAGCAAAGGATTGGAAATATGTAGGTGGGCTCTTCACAACTCCATAAGCTTGTAAACTTGGATCTGGTCTTCTTATTAATTGGTAATGAAAATATGCAAGCACCCACATTCCAGTGAGTATGCCCTGTGGATCATAAAAGATAAAAAAGAGCAGGTATCAAGCACTCTCATTATGTAGCACTTTAAGCCTTGCTCAACCACACCCCCACAAGGCACAAGAGTGACAAAATTAAGCAATAAATGAAAGCTTAACTAAGTTATATGAAGCAGCATATAAATTTCATGCCAGTGACCACAGTCATATGATAACCCAAAACAATAAAATTTGGTGTAAAACATGCTTAAGATAAACAAGGAATAAAGTTAAACTGTAATTTAGCTGTGAAAACTCCAGTTGAAATAAAAATAAGCTACAAACATGACTTTAACATTTCTAAATGCACTATAGCTAAGACTCAAATTGGGGTTAAATACCCCACCATGCTTAGCCCTAACCTTAAACAACTAATGTAGTGAACTCTTTTCTCAAGAGCACTACTACCAACAGCTTAAACTCAAACATACTTTATATCTTTCTAGAGGAGGCAGTTCTATAACTAGATAAACTGTGATGAACTTCACCACCACTTGCTGATTCTGCCTATAGACAGCCATCATCTTCAAATCCTTTAAAGGTATTCTGGTAAGCATCATTGTCATCATGAAAACTTTAGGTCAAGGGGAGGCTTATGAGGTAGAAACATTCTCTATTACAGAGAATCTTATAAAGAAGTCTTTATAAGACTAAAAGACCAAAGAGTGCTTGTTTCAGCAGCACATATACTAAAATTGGAACAATACAGAGAAGATTAGCATGGCCCCTGTGCAAGGATGACATGCAAGTTTGTGAAGCATTCCATATTAAAAAAAAAAAAAAAAAAAAAAAAACCAAGGAAGTTTGAGTAGTAAATTGAGAGTACAGTACTTAATTAAATTAAGCTATGAAGTTCACACACCGATCATTACCCTCCTCAAATAAAAATCCTAATGAAATATACATAATATTTATTAAAGATATAAGAGAAGATAAGTTGTGGCAGGTAAACATACTGAAAGGTATGCTTGGATAAATGTGGCTAACCTTAAGGCACTAACTTATGTCCAGGAGATTTCACTCAATACTGACCACTTTGAGCAAAGCTAGCCCAACCTTATCCAATTCTACTACCATTAACTATTTAATCAAACATTTAATAAAGAAAGTATAGGAAAGAGAAATATTATTTAGGTACTGGAGCTATGTACAATAAAGGAAAAATGAAAGAATATTTCTTAGTAAATAATGACAAGGATTAAATTTTCTACCTTTTGCATAATAAATTAACTTAATATTCTTGACAGAGAATTTTAGCTCAAAACCCTGAAGCCAGATGAGCCATTTACAAACAATTACTTGAATAAACTCAGCTATATGGCAAAATAGTGAGAAGATTTATAAGTTGAGGTGAAAAGCCAATTGAAAAGCCAAAACAGGATTTCAGTTCAACCTTAAATTTACCCCAAGCAATTATCTCAATGTGAATGTAAAATTTAGCCCAAAGAAGTAGAGTTCCTTTGAAACAGGAAACATTTTCTGTAGAGTAAATATTAATAATACAGTTGACCTAAAGCAGCCACTAATTTTGAAAATGTTCAAGCTCAACCAAATCAATTAATTAAATGCCAGCAATTAAAATCAACTCCTGATTATTTTGTTGTTATATAGAAGAAGTGATGTTAATATAAGTAACAAGAACACTTCTACATTGCATAAGCTTATATCAGAACAGACAACCACTCATAGTTAACTAAATAAATATATCCAAAGGGAGATACTTATAATAAAAAAAAAATTCATCACATCTGAAATTCAAATTTAACTGGATGTTTTATATTTTTATTCATTAAATCTGGCAGCCATAGTTGTCTGGGACAGTCCCAGTTTAATTCTTTTGCTCTAGTATAATTATTAACAGCACCACCTTTTACTCTCAAAAGTGTACTGGCTTGGACAATAAATTATATGGTCACCCCACTTAAAGTTCATCCCAGTGAGGTCTTCCCAAGCATTTCTTCTAAAATGACAAGCTATCTCTTGCCCAGTGCCAACAGTTCAAAGCTCTATTCCCTGCTTTATTTTGCTTTCTCTGTATACTTATCACTAGCTAACATGTTATATATTTTACTTATTCATCTCCTCCATTAGAATGCAAGCTCCATGAGGGCAGGAATCATCGTCTGCTGTGTTTATTGTTGTCTCCTCTGGCTTGGTACCTAGTAGGTGCTCCATAAAACATGTGAGACGAATGGGTGATGTTCCTTTCCCAGCTCACTTGTTCTCCATAACACTTAGCACCATCTAACATACTACATATTCTAGTATTTTTGTTTATTTTCTATCTCTCCCTACTGGAGGATGTTGTAGAAACAAAGACCAGTAAATCAAAACACAAGCTTCTCTCATATTCTAAGATTCAGCCTGTAGCACCTCCTTCAGTTCCACAATACACCAGGCTGCATTCACCTGAGGAATGGAAAATATGGATCTTAGCTCAGCTATTTCAGCAGCCCAGGACAGCCTTGTCAATGATTTGGCCACCAAGGGCACATTTGAGAATTATTGTTCTTTGTGGTTGGGAGTGTCTTTCTGAGGTCTGGTTTGCCTTGTCAACAGAGGTGTCTCTTGCACAACTCCAGGAGTTAACATTGGGCAGTCTATGTAAATAGTGTGCCCTAGAGTTATGCACAGTGAAGATTCTATCCAGACAGCCAGCCCAGCCTGTCCACCAAGGCTCGTAGGGGAGCTGTGGGCACTTCTGGCAGGGTTAAGATGTATAGAATATTCCTCAAAGGCAGACTAGAAGAGGTACAACAGTTTTTGTTGTCTTTCTGCAGATTTTACTCACTGCTGTAACTGGAATACCCGGCTCTGTATGTGGTACTCAATGAATAACTGTTGAATGATCAAATGATTTAATGTGGTAGATCAGATAAAAAGAATTTAGGCCAAAGAAAAGAAATGGAGGGTAGACAAGACCTCCAACACCACAAAGAAGGCAAATTCCTCTTTATAAAAGAAGATCCTTCCATAGGGAGACAGCCAGGGAGAGAAAAGCTGGCACCACTAGGTAGCTCACTGGGGGACCCCAACACTTACCTCTCCATCAGCCCCCTTCTTCCACCTCTTCCTCTGAATGCTTCTTCCATTTTCAGTTCATCTTTGCCTTGACTGTTCTCTCTCTATTTTTATTCTATAATTATTTTTCCCCTTGATCCTAGATCCCCTGTTTCCCAAATCTCTATAATCCTTCACCACCCATAATGGGAATCTATATTTTTTCCTGGGGCTTTCATAACAGATTACCACAAACTGTGTGGCTTAAAACAACAGATAATTATTCTCTCACAGCTCTAGGGACAAGAAGGCAGAAATCCAGGTACTGGCAGGGCCATGCTTCATCTGAAGGCTCTAGGAGAGGATCCTTCCTGGATTCTTCAGCTTCTGGTGGCTCCTGGCAACACTTGCTGTCCCATGATTTGTGGCTGCATCACTCCAATCCATGCCTTCAACTTCACATGGCCTTCCCCAATATCTGTGTCTCTTTTCCTCTTCTAATAGGGAAACTGGCCATATTGGATTAAGGGCCCATCCTACTGCAGTGTGACCTCATCTAAATTAAAATACTTAGGGGAAGCAGATGTGGCTCAAGCAATTGAGCTCCTGCCTACCATATGGGAGGTCCCTGGCTCAGTTTTTGGTGCCTCCTAAAGAAGAGAACGAGCTGGCGCAACAGGCACGTGTGGCAAGCTGACACAACCAGATGATGCAACAAGAGACACCAGAAGAAAAGCATAATGAGAAACACAACAAAAGCAAGGAACAGAGGTGGCTCAAGTGATTAGGCACCCCCTCCCACATCAGAGATCCTGGGTTCAGTTCTCAGTGCTTCATAAAGAAACAAGGAATAGGAAAAGACGCAGCAAGTGCAAACAATGAGGGGGTGGGGAGAAATGAAATAAATCTTTAAAAAAAGGAACTCTTTAAAAAAATACTTAGATCTGTAAAAGACCCTGTTTCCAAAGAGAATCACCTTCTGTGATGCTGGGGGTTAGGACTCTGTGATGGTTTGGAACTGTATGTACCCCAGGAAAACAAGTTCTTAAGCTTAATTCATTTCTGTGGGTGTGAACCCATTGTAAGTTGGACCTTTGCATGAGGCTCCTTCAGTTAAGGTGTGACCCACCTCAATCAGGATGGGTCTTATGGAGTCATATATAAGAGAATGACATTCAGACAAAGAGATAAAAAGCCTCAGAAAGCAAGAAGCTGAAACAGAACTGGAATTATTGGCCAATCTGAGTGAAAAGAAGCTGGTCCCTACTGTCACTGTGATTTTTATTCAGCCCTGCTTCCCCTTGTGCCAGAGGTAGGGTCAAAATGATGGCTACTGGCCTCTTTCTGGCTTGGTCAGATTCAAACTTTAGCTGTTCTTAGGGCTATAGTTTAGCCAGCCGAATGTACTCATCAGTAGCTGAAGTCAGTGGCCAACCGTCTCTTCCTCCCCTGTTTTTGGGACATGGAGCTTTCAACTCCAGCCACAGAATAGCCCCTGGGGTGGCTTGCACCAGCAGAATAGGATGAGCCCTGGCCTCCATGGTATGGCATGTAGTTCCTGGAGAGACTGGCACAGTTTCCTCCCTGCTGGATGTGGGGCTGGGGCTTAGGCTAGAGCTGCAATCTGATCTGGATGGAAAGAAGCTGTTCCCTACCAACACTGATTTTCAGTCTACTGTGCTTCCCTTCACGTAGGGAGTAGAGTTAAAATGGTGACTACCAACATCTTTCTGATTTGTACAGGTTCAAACTTTAGCTGTTCTTATTATTATACTTTAGCTAGCAAAGTTACTAATAGTAGCTAAATATGGTGCCCAGCCATCTCTTCCTCTCCCATTTTTGGGAAAGGGAGCTTCCAATTCTAGCCATAGAATATCTCCTGAGGTAACTTGCACCACCAGTGGAATATGGGCCTTGGCCCCCATGGCATGGAGTGCTCTACTCATGAATCTTCTCTGCAGATGGGCAATCTCCTTCCATTCTTTCAAGGATGTCACAGGATGCACTTCTGGTCTCCTGGAGCCACAAACAGGTGCTTTAGCTAGTTCTGGGTGATTACTAACTGCCTTGCAGCATGAGCTGACTCTTGGAGCTCCTTAGTCTGCCACTACCTTGCTGGTTGTCCTGTTTTGTGTTAAGGCTCCTTTTTGACACTTGGTTCCACTTATTCTATATCCTTGTAGTTGTTTGTGTTCTCTTGAAAAAAATATTAAGACCATAGAAAAGAAAAGAGAGAAGAAGAAAGAAAGTATAATAGTAATAATAAAGAAAGATGGAAAAGGGACCATAAAAAAGCCAGGAAAATAAGTAATAAGAGTGAAAAATTGTAAAAAAACACAAAGGAATAAGCATAAAAAAGGTGGAATAATAAAAATGAAACAGGAAAAAATAGAATAAAAGACCAGAAACATGAGAAGAGAAGACGAGAGAGAGAGAAAAAAAAAGAACAACATGAAATGGTCAAATGAAAGAAAAGCAGCAAAAGAGGGGAAAAAAATGAAAGAAAAGAAATAAAGCAACTAAGGGTAAAAAATAAGGACAAGAAAAAATGAAACAAAGAGAAATTACAACAAACAATAAAAAATAACCCAGTAAAAATAGGCTTCACTCTTAAGCCACTAGAAACCATCTCAGGTTGCCAGTGCTTATCAATCACCCTGCAGCCTGCCCTCCACAGATAAGGTACCTTGTTTTAGTGAATAAAACAAAGAATAATAAAATAAAGAATAAAATTTTAAAAATAAGAGATAAAAAACACCTGAAACAAGAAAAAAATCAGTCTATTTGTTACCTGCCATAAGGTGCCAGCTAGATGCCTGACAACTCAACGTATCATTCTCTGGAACTTCTCCCTTAGGAGATACTGGAACTCAAACCAGGGACCTCATATATATCAGGCAGGCATTCATTCACTGAGTTATACCATTCCAGAAGTTAGGTAGGCTTCTGAAAACTCATCTGGCTCTCTCTGCTCCCTTTCCTTCAGGGGAGTTGGCCTTCTAACAGTTTGTCTGCTATCTCTCCTGGCTTCATTCTCCCCTGTGCTGGTGAGGCACCTGTCTCCACCCACCCTTCCACTGACCTACTTCCTCTCTCTTCTAGGGCACTTAAGTGTGACAGCCTGCATGATCAGATCACCCTCCTGTTTCCCTGGCGCTGCTTCAGTGCTGGCTGCGGTCCTCTTGAAACTCAAAGGGGTTTCAACTGGCCAAACTCATGGAAAAGAAGCCACTCTTTGCCATCAGCCAGACCCTTCTATCTTCCAAGGTGGAGAATGTTCTTTCCCACTCAGTTGGCTCCAGTGAGCCAGGGGTTTTATTGAGGCTTTTGCCTTGAGGATGGGGTATATGTGCTTCAGGAGTGAGTACTTCAAGGTTTTCATTTGGCCTCTTTGCCTTTCAGTCCCTTTCCCTTCTGGATGATGTACAGCACTCTCCAGGTCTGCAGATCACCAAAACAGCTCCCTCATGTAACTTTTTGCCCTTTCTCTGCTGTTTTTGTGAGAAATTGAGCCCTGTCTACCTATTTTGATGCCATCCTCTGCTTTACTCTCTATGTGCAATCTGGTAACTCCCTAGAACCTTAAGTATGTGTGAGAACTAAAATTCAGAGTTAAAGCTCTCTAGCTCTGAAAATTCTAAAGAAGCTGCATTAATTCTAAAAAAAGAACCCTTACTAGACCATTTTCATCTCAAGGCCATCCTTAATTTCCCCGCAATTCACCACCAAATGACATGTCTGCCTGTTTCTTGGACTTTCTGGACACTGCTCTTTGTAGGTCCCTTCCTTGTCTTCCACTGCCTAGCCTCTTTAGATCTCCTCAAAAACTCCCAACCTGAATATTTTTCACTCTCTGATCCCACCTTTTCAGCATTCCAGTCTCTGCAGTAAGTGTTAAAATCCCCTTCCCTAGTGTTACTCCCTCCCTTTCCTGCTGTTTTTGAATGAAAAAGGAGAGAATGCATATGGGGTACTAGCTAAAAAACATACTGATCATTATAGACTATTACAGCCAGACCTTGGATGCAGTAACTCAGGAAATTCCCTCCTGCCTATGTGCAGTCATTGCCATTGTGAGTTTGGTTTCTGAAGGAACCTTAAATGCAGCCCTTCACAATTTTTGTGCCTCATACCATGAAGACTCTGCTAAACAGCCATCATACCCAGCATTTCTCTGCAAGCTGCCTGGCACACCTAGAAGCCTCCCTGTTAAGCAACCCTAACATTTCAATGGAGCATATTAAGACTCTCAACCTTGCCACTTTCCTCCCCTACTTGCCCACCAAAGATAATCCCAAGTCCCATAACTGCATCGCCTTTCTTGGCTCAGTTCTCAGTCTAAGACCAGACTTCACTGAAATCCCTCTGAAAGAAGAATCCTGTTTACAGGCTTATCCTGCTATCATGATAAAAAGGGACATCTAGTTGCAGGATATGGAATAGCAACCTCTTCTGAAATTATCAAGCATAACGCCCTCCCTGAGGCTTTCTCAGCTCAACAGGCAGAACTCACAGCAGTTAACACTGGCCTGCTGCTTGGCAAAAAGTAAAACAGTTACCATTTACACTGACAGTTGCTATGCTTTTGGAGTAGCCATGACTCTAGCATGCTCTGGAAACACCAAGGTTTCCTTATGTCCTCTGGCCAGCCCATAAAAAATAATCTTTGGGTAAGTGAATTTCTCCAGTCTTTTTCTCCCCAAGGCAGTAGCAGTAGTGAAAACTGCAGGATATAGCAAATCTGATTCAGAGGAATCCTGAGGAAATGTGCTAGCAAATGGTGAAGCTCACCAAGGTGCAAGTGAGAAACACCTAGTGACCTTTTGGAACCTGCCTTCCCCCTTCACACTGTGCCAACAACTTGGCTATCCTTAGATAACATTGTACAAGCCTGACAGACTATGGCTGCCACAGATCTCAAAAATCTGGAGGGACAAGGAGGACATAAAGCAGCCTAGACTGGACATTTGGTCAGCCCCAATGGTCTAGTTGTCCTTCCAGATGCGTTCACTGTCCAATGATGACTAACCTTCACAATTCAAACCCACTGAACTCCTAGTAAGGTTTAAAATCTTGCAAAAAAGTATTGGTGGGGGAGGATGGTGGGAAGATGGAATGGGACTAATAGTTAGAGCTCACTGTTCTCACAAAAACAATGGAGAAAGAGTGACAACCTCTCTGAGGAACCTGCTTTGGGGGGTCAGCAGACCAGAACATTGCTACATAACTCCCAGGAGAGTGGGGACAGAGAAGAAGCTGAACCAACAAATGTGAGTTACCAAGCCCCTGCAGTGGCCAGGAAGGGCTCCTCTTCTCCACCCCCAAGATATTAAGCTGGGGTATAAACCCCAGCTCACTGCAGCCAACCAAGAAGGGAACATACATTTTCCTCTCTATCAGCTGTTTCAAGGGAAAAAGGGGTCAGGGGGCTTTACTTCAGTGAATTTAGACAACAGAGCCCACTTTGAATCTCCACTATGGAGGTTCAACACAGGAACACAGGAAAGCTGAGACTGAAACACCTCAGTGGAGATGTGTGCAGAAGAGTGCTATCTGCTGGCTGGTCTGGAAATTGAACAGGAAAAAAAAAACAAAATGTGGTACTCTCTGTATCATACTGCTGGGAGAAAATCCTTGCCCAATTAGTGAGTCCCTGGCTCGATTTTGATAACTCACCTGGCCAAATTTAAAGACTTAGAATAAGATGAACGAAATATCAAAGAAAGGCTGTGGAAAAGGAAACAATGGGCAAGAGAGAGAAAAGGGCTATCAGAGTAAATTCACCAACATATTCAGATGCCTACACATCAGTAAAAAATTACAAGCCATACTAAGAAACAGGATGGGATGGCCCAGCCAAAGAAACAAACCAAATGTCCTGAAGAGATACAGGATTTAAGATAATTAATCAGTGATAATCACACAACTCTCCTAAATCAATTCAAAGAATTTAAAGAAAATATGATGAAAGAAATAAAGGATACTAAGAAGATACTGGGTGAGCATAAAGAACAATTTGAAAGCCTGAAAAGAAAAGTATAAGATCTTATGGAAATGAAAGACATGATGGATGAGATTAAAAATATGTGAGAGGCACATAAGGCAGAATTAGTAACTTTGAAGACAGAACATCTGAACTGGAGAGGACAAGAGAACAGAAAGAGAAGAGAATGGAAAAAATGTAACAAAGTCTCAGACAATTGAATGACAATACGAGACACACAAACTTTTGCATTATTGGTGCCCCAGAAGCAGAAAAGAATGGAAAAGGGGCAGAAAGAATATTTTAGGAAATAATGACTGAAAACTTCCCAACTCTTATGAAAGACATAATTATCAATATCCAAGAAGGAAAATACACCCCAAACAGAGTAAATCAATATAGACCTACCCCAAGATATCTATTCTTCAGAATGACAAATATCAAAGAAAAAGAGAGAATTCTGAAAACAGCAAGAGAAAAGCAAAGCACCACATACAAGGGAAACTAGATAAGATTGACTGCCGACCTCTCATCAGAAACAATGGAGGTGAGATGAAAGTGGTATAATGTATTTAAGGTACTGAAAGAGAAAAACTGCCATGCAAGAATTCTGTAACTGGCAAAACTGTCCTTCAAATGAGGGTGGGTTCAAAGTCTTTGCAGACAAACAAAAACTGATAGAATGTTTTAACAAAAGAACACAATTTTAAGAAATACTAAAGGGAGTGCTGCAGCCTGAGAGGAAAAAACAAGGGTAAGAGATTTGGGGAAAAGTTTAGAAATGAAGATTATTAGGAAGGTAAACAAAAAGGTATGAAGATGGACAATAGAATGATATGGCAAGAAAAAGGAAAAAAAAAAAGAATGATATGACAACAGAGAGCTGAAGGAAAAACTGGATGAAGTAATGCCTTTACAATAATAACATTGAATGTTAATGGCTTAAACTTTTCAATTAAAAGATATAGACTGAGAGAATGGATTAAAAGATATGAGCCATCTATATGTTGTCTACAAGAGACCCACCACAGACATAAGGACACAGCCAGGTTAAAAGTGAAAGGTTGGAAAATGATATTTCATGCAAACAATAACCAAAAAAGAGCTGGAGTAGTGATACTAATATCAGACAAAATAGATTTCAAATGCAAAACTGTTAAAAGGGATGAAGAAGGGCATTATATATTAATTTAAAAAGGGCAATTCATGAAGAAGAAATAACTATATTAAATATTTATGCACCTAACCTGAGTGCCCCAAGATACATGAGGCAACACTAGCAAAACTGAAAGGAGAAATACATGTCTCTACAATAATAGTTGGAGAGTTCAATACACCCCACTCAGTATTGGATAGATCATCTTGACAGAGGATAAAGAAACAGAACACTTGAACAATATTACAAATTAATTAGACTTAACAGACATCTATACCCCAAAACAGCAGGGTATACTTTCTTTTGGGGTGCGCATGGATCCTTCTCCAAGATAGACCATATGTTGGGTCACAAGACAAGTCTCAATAAATTTAAAAAGATTGAAATTATACAAAACACTTTCTCTGATCATAAAGGAATGAAGCTGGGAATCAATGATGGGTAGAAAATGGAAAATTCATGAATATATAGAGATTAAACAACACACTCTTAAATAATCAGTAGGTGAAAGAAGAAATTGCAAGAAAATTCAGCAAATATCTTGAGATGAATAAAAATGAAAGTGCAACATATCAAATCCTATGGGACACTGCAAAGGCAGTGCTGAGAGGGAAATTTAATGTCCACAATGCTTACATTAAAAAAGAAGAAAGAGCTAAAATTGAAGATCTAACTGCACACCTGGAGGAACTAGAAAAAGTACAGCAATCTAATCCCAAACCAAGCCAAATAGTAATGATTAGAGCAGAAATAAATGAAATCAAGAACAAAAAAACAATAGAGAGAATCAACAAAACTAAAAGTTGGTTCTTTGAGAAGATCAACAAAATTGACAAATCCTTAAACTGACAAAAAAAAAAAAAAAAGAGAGAGAGAGAGAGAGAGAGAGAAGATGCAAATAAATAATTTCGGAAATGAGAGGGGGGACATTACCATTGACCCTGCAGAAATTAGCAAGATCATAAGAGGATACTATGTACAACTGTATGCCAAAGAACTAGACAATGTAGAGGAGATGAACAAATTGCTAGAAACACACTGTGGCAGTTTGGTATTGTTTATAAATTCCAAAAATAGATGTTGGATTGTGTTTGTAATCTGGTCTGTTCCTCTGGGCATATTAGCTTGTATTAGATTCAGAGGTTTCACTTTCACTTTACTAAATCAAGATTAGGTCTTTTATTTGACCAAGCATTAGGGCAACTCAGTTTGAGTCCTTGCCCCCCACCCATTGTGGGCTATATAAATGGATGCTCAGTTAAAGACAGGGAAGGAAATACATGGAGAAGGATTACACAGAGAGTTTACTTTTGGACACTGGAGCCCCAGGGAGAGAGCCCAGCCATTCACCTGATAGTTTGCAGCTGAAAAGACCAGAGCCCTGAACAGCTGAGAAAGCCCAGAAATAAATGAACCCCAGTGAGAGAAATGTTCCTTATGCTAGCCTACAGTGAGATTCAAAGAAGCTGGGACCACAGAGCCTTAGGAGGAAGGCCAAACTCTTGGAGAGAATGGCAGCCATCTGGCTCCAACACATGGCAACAGACTTTGGTGAGGGAAGTAACTTACTCTTTATGGTCTTGTGACTGAAGGCTTCGACCTAAAATGAATACCCTTTATAAAATCCAACAGACTTCTGTTATTTTACATCAGCACCTCTTTCCTGAATAATGCACACACAAACCACCTACACTGACCCTAGAAGAAATAGAAGACCTCAAAAACCAATCACAAGTGAAGAGATTGAAACAGTCATCAAAAACCTCCCAAAGATGAAAAGCCCAGGACCAGAATTCAGAGGTGAATTGTATCAATCATTCAAAGATGATCTAACAGCAATCTTCTCAAGCTTTTCCAATAGTTTGAACAGGAAAGAATGCTACTAAACTCATTCTATGAAGCCAACATCACCCTAATACCAAAACCAGATAGAGATAATACAAAAAAAGAAAATTACAGACCAATATCTCTAATGAAGAGAGATGCAAAACATTCTCAACAAAATTCTTGCAAACATAATCCAAAAGCACATTAAAAGAATTATACACCATGATCAAGTGGGTTTTATCCCAGGTAAGCAAGGGTGGTTCAACACAAGAAAATCAATTAGTGTAATAAACAACATTGATAAATTGAAGAAAAATCACACAATTCTCCTGATTGATGCAGAAAAGACATTTTACAAAATACAGCACACTTTCTTTATAAAAACACTCCAAAAGATAGGGATAGAAGGAAGTTTTCTCAAAATGGTCAAGTGCATATATGAAAAGCCTACAGCTAGCATTGTACTTATTGTGAAAGACTGAAAGCTTTCCTGCTGAGAAGGATGCCCACTGTCACCATTGCTATTCAATATTGTGCTAGAGTTCTAGCTAGAGCAATTAGGCTAGATAAAGAAATAAAAGGCACCCAAATAGGAAAGTAAGAAGTAAAACTTTCACTCTTTGCTGATGATATGATCCTATATCTAGAATCTCTTGAAAAATCCACCACAAAGCTACTAGAACTAATAGATGAATTCAGCAAAGTGGCAGGATACAAGATTAATATGTAAAAATTAATAGTGTTTCTATACAATACTGATGTGCAAAACTCCATTTATAATAGCGACTAAAGCAATCAAATATTTAGGATAAACTTAACCAAGGACATAAAAGACCTGTATTCAGAAAACTACAAAACATTGCTGAAAGAAACTGAAGAAGACTTAAATAAATGGAAGGACATTCCATGTTCATGGATTAGAAGAGTGAATATCATTAAGATGTCAATTTTTCCCAAACTGAGGTACAGTTTCAAAGCAATCCCAATAAAAATCCCAACAGCCTTTTTTGCAGAAATGGAAAAACCATTGATCAAATTTATTTGAATGGATAAGGGGCCCCGAATAGCCAAAAAGATCTTAGAAAAGAAGAACAAAGTTGGAGGAATTTCACGTCTAGACTTTAAAGCATATTACTTAGCTACAATGGTAAAAAAACAGAGACAGACATATTGACCAATGGAACCAAATTGAGAACTCAGAAATTGACTCTCATATCTACAGTCAAGGGATTTTGACAAGGCAGTCAAGCCTTCACAGCTGGGCCAGAACAGTCTATTCAACAAATGGTGCTGGGAGAATGGGATATCCATATCCAAAAGAAAGAAAGAAGACCCCTTTCTTACACCTTCTAGAAAAATTAATTCAAAATGGTTCAAGGTACTAAATATAAAAGTAGCAACCATTGGGAAGTGGATGTGGCTCAATCGATAGGGCTCCCGTTTACCACATGGGAGGCCCTGGGTTCGATTCCCGGGGCCTCCTGGTGAATGCAAGCCAGCCCATGTAGCACGGTGAGCTAACACAGCAGGATGACCCAACAAAGGGAGACAAGCAGACACAGAAAATGCACAGCAAATGGACACAGCGAGCACAAGCAGCAAGGAGGGATAAATAAATAAATAAATAAAATCTTAAAAAAAAAAAAAAAAGTGGCAACCATAAAACTCCTAGAAGAAAATGTAGGAAAGTATCTTGATCTTGACAAACTTAAATATTTAGAAAATATCAAGATCTTGAGATCTTGTGGTAGGTGGTAGTTTCTTAAACCTTACACCCAAAGCATGAGGAACAAAAGAAAAAATAGACAAATGGGACCTCCTCAAAATTCAACACTTTCACAGCTCCAAGACTTTTTCAAAAGGGTAAAAAGGCAGCTGACACAATGGGAGAAAATATTTGGCCATCACATATATGATAAATGTTTAATATCCATGATATACTAAGAGATCATGCAACTCAAAAATAAAAAGACAAATTACCTGATTTAGGAATGGGCAAAAGACTTGAAAAGACAATTGTCCAAAGAAGAAATACAAATGGTGAAGAAGCACATGAGAAAAATGTTCAACATCACTAGTGATTAAGGAAATGCAAAGCAAAACTACAATGAGATCTCATTTCACACCTATTAGAATGGCTGCTATTAAAAAGTTCAAAAACTGTAAATGTTGGAGTGGATGTGGAGAAATAGGAGCACTTATTCACTGTTGGTTGGAATGTAGAATGGTACAGCCACTATGGAGGATGTTTGGCTGTTCCTAAATAGGTTGAATATAGATTTTCCATGGGACTCGGCAATACCATTACTAGGTATATAACCAGAAGATCTGAGCATACAGACACGAACCAACATCTGCACACCAATATTCATAGCATCTTTATTCATGTTTGCCAAAAGCTGGAAACAACCCAGGAGTCCATCAACTGATGAATGGATAAACAAATTGTGGTTTATACACACGATGGAATATTTTGCAGCAGTAAGAAGAAATGAAGTTGTGAAGCATATGACAACATGAGTAAACCTGGGGGACATTATATTGAGTGAAACAAGCCAGACACAAAAGGACAAACACTGTATAATTGCACTTTTATGAACTAAATATATTGTTTAAACTCATGGAGTTAATAATTAGAATATATGTCAGTAGGAAATAGGAGAAGGATAGAGAATGGAAAGTGGAAAATGGAATCTGTGCAGAATTGGTAAAAAGGTTGTAAATCTTAGGAAAATAATAGAAATGGTGAAAGCATATCATGGTGTTTATAATTAGCAGAGCTATTATATAGGTGTGACGGGTTGAAAGGGAAAGTCTAAGGTCATGTATATTACTAGAAGAAAGCTAAAAACTGTAACATGGGACTGTATAAGATAGTAAAATCTCATGTAAAACATGAGTATGGGTGATATGCATATATATGACTGTTTTTATAAAATATAAATACAAATATACTAGAGAGAAGGAAAAATAATAGCAACTATGTACAGCAGGGGAAGCATAGAGATATTAAGAGGTGATAAGTTTTGTTTATTTGTTTGATTTTTGTTTATTATTATTGGAATAATGAAAATTCTCTAAGAATGATTGACGTGATGAATGCACAAGTATGTGATTACATTGAATACCACTGATTTTATACTTTGGATGGATTTATGCTTTATTAATATGTATTAATAAAATTGATATGTTAAAAAAAAAAGTATTGGTGGGGAAAATCTTAATGTGCAGCTAAATGAAGCAGCTGCAAGCCCTCTGTACAACCCCACTGGACCCTTTCTGCTTGCCCTAGTTTTCAGGCTGTGTGTCTGAAAACTGTCGTGTAGTGAAAGCTTCTCCCTGGGCGCCAGAGTGGAAGCAAAGGCAGGGGTACTGGGCTTGCCACAGCTCCCAGGGTGCAGTCTGCATGGAAGTCGTCTTTAAAAAGGCAAAGTAAAGGGGTGGAATCATGAAGAAAAAAACAAGGCCACTGCATTAGTGGCCTTGCAAAATCTAGCAGATCAACTTCATCCAACTCCCTCCCTGTCTGGGATGTAAGTATTATGGTCTGTATGGTTTGTTATGGTCTGTATGTTCTCTCAGTGGGTGGAGGTTTTTCCTGTAAGACAAGCAACTGCCACATCCTTAACCAAAATTCTTAGAAAAGATCATCCACTGGTGGGAAGCTTCTCAAAAAATCAATAGTAACCATGGTACCAACTTTACAGGGCAAGCCCTCTCTAAATATCTGTCAACTTCACCCATCCTGCAACACCACCTATCTCCCCCAATCATCAGGGCTAATTAACTCCACCAATGGCCTTATCAAAACGCAATTAGGTAAACTAACAGAACAATTTTCTCTCCACTGGGTTAAAGTTCTTCCCCTAGTCCTCATGAACTTATGGGGATGCACTTTAGGCCTTCACTAGCTTTCCCCTTACCAGATACTTACTGGCAGACCTATGCCCTTATTTTTCTGTTTGCAAACAGCCAAAGTTAACTCCTCACTGGCCACCTACTGCCAAAAACTCTCAAAACCCTTTCTGAACTCCACAAAACTGTTTTGGGGTCTCTCTCTGCAGATCTCCCCAATTCCCAACCACCTCTGCAACCAGGAGATTGGGTGTATTGGAAATGGCATCTTCAAAAGCACGGACTTGAGCCCCAGTGGAAAGGACCCTTTCAAGTCCTCCTTACCACCCCCACTGTCACAAAGTTTGAGAAGTTTACTCCTGGATTCACTTACTGCACCTCAAACCAGCCCCATCACCCAGGTGGATCACTGAAAGCATTAGGGACCTGACCCTGAGGCTTCTCCAGGTCCAGTAGCAGCTGACCTCTGATGCAGACTGCTCACCCAAGACTCTGGATGTAGGCCAAGTATACTTAAAATTCCTTTTGTCTCTTTTCATAGCTAAGTAGTTAACTAATGTGCAGCTGTCCCCCCATATCGAGAACAAGAATGCCCTCTGGCCCCCTGAGGAGTCCTGTTGGCCCGTTTATTTTCCCTTCATTGCAGTTAGCATCACTACCCACATCTGGATTGTAGAAAACATTATCTTCCCATGCTCATGTTATCTAGCCCCTTTGTCTAACTAAAATGACTCCTATGCTACTCTTCTGCTTCCTCCTCTGTCTCCACCACTCCACCTATAACTGGAAAACCAATCTTATCTTTAACATGTCCCAAATTATTGCCTCTGGACTTAATCTTGTAAACTGCCGGGTTTGAAATACACCCTCAAGTAGCCCAATCCTTTATTTATGGAATACCCATCTGTAGCGGTTTGGCATTGTTTATGAATTCTAAAAATAGATATTGGATTATGTTTGTAAACTGGTCTGTACCTGAGTGTGACTAAATTATGATTAGGGCTTTGATTGGGCCACATCAGTAGGATGTTGAGTCTCCACCTGCTTCGTGGACGGGGACTCACAGAGAAAACTACATGGCAGAGAAGAGAGTTGGAGTTTTGATGCTGGAGTTTTGAGCTGGAGCCAGGGAAATAAGCACACAGAGGAGCAGAGCAGCTTGAGCCTGGAGAGAATCGAGCCCCAGGGAGAGAGACAGAGTGGTCACCTGATAGTCTATAGCTGGCCTTGTGGAGAGAGCAGGGCAGCTCAGCCCAGATAGAAACAAGCCCCAGGAAGAGAAGAACCCAGGAAGCCTGAACCCTTGGCAGAAATTGGCAGCCATCTTGCTCCAACACATGGCAACAGATTTTGGTGAGGGAAGTAACTTTTACTTTATGGCTTGGTAACTGTAAGCTTCTACCTTAAATAAATACTCTTTATAAAAGCCAACAGGTTTCTGGTGTTTTGCATCAGCACCCCTTTGGCTGACTAATACACCCTCCCTAATTTTTCCAGCACCAATCTTTCCCAATGGGAGTCCCTAGTATGATCCAGTGATTGACCTCCCAAAAGAGGCCCCATTTCACCTCCCTTTGGAATCTCATTCCACCTCCCTCCCAACAAAACCCTCTTCTGCTGTTTATTTATGGAACAAAAGTTTTTGCCTTCACCACCAATTCAGAAAGTAAAACCATTGGCAATGCTCAATAAGTCAATAGGACTCCCTCTGGTCCAGAAGGTGCCCCCTTAGCACTCTCAAACTAGTCCAAACCTCGTTCAACCATCCTCACCAAAGTCAAACTGACCATCTTAAATGTTTCAGATTCCTTCATGGACCAGAGACTTTTCTGTCTCCCCTCAGGTTTTGTCTTCTTATGTAATGCCACTCGAGTACTTATAGCATTTCCTTGTCTTCCCACTGACCAAGAGCCTAGTGGACAATGCACAGTTAGCTCTGTAATAGACCCCAACTTCCACCCTTATAACTTAATCTGTCCCACTGAGATTAAAGGGCTATTGGTTTAATTCTTGCTGGAATGGGGCTCAGACTCAGACTTTTAGCCCCCTGAATAGGTTTCAGATACCAAGAATATGTCATCCACATCCTCAGTGCCACCCTTGAAACCATAGCTCAAGAAATGGGTCAAGCCCTACAAGGATTAACTACCTTTCTCAATTCCCTCACAGCCATAACTATGGACAACTGATTAGCTTTAGATTACTTACTGGCAGAAGAAGTAGGCATCTATGCTGTTGCCAACACATCCTGTTGTTCATGGATCAATGGATAAGTCGAGACCAACATCCAGGAAATCTTCAAACAAGCGAAATGGCTTCACACCATAAACCAGCAACTAAGAGACATATGGGAAAAATTAAGGGGTTTCTGCCTAACACCTCTTGGTTGTATTCCCTAGCCTCACCACTAATCATACTAATCATCATCCTACTCCTCGGATCCATTTTTATCCACATCATACCCAACTTCATCACACAGCACCTCAAAGTCACCAAACTCTTTCTCCTGTCCCTTGTAGCTTTAGGGTATCAACCTATAGGGCCTCAAACTACCCATACTTGGTCTTTGAGGAATCAAAGGACTCCCTTGACCAAAAGAAGAGAATGTGAAATAGGAATGATAAATGATTTTACTAACCATCTTGATTTGTTTGAGCTTCCATTATATCCAGGGCATTACAAAGAAGATAAGGAGGCTAACTGAACCATGCTGACATACCAGTGATCCTTAATGGTGCTGATAAAGACCCCTGCCTCTGCCAGAAAGAGTAACTGTAACAAAGAAACCATGCTGACATTAGCAAAGTCTGTTGATCTTCACCAGTTGGCCACAAGCCCATACTAACATCCTGCATGCTAATTAAAGAACTGGGACTCAATGACACCCTCCCTAGACAGTCCACATCCCCCTCGTAGTTCACACAGCTCATGTACCCATCATAATTCACTGGCTCATGTCCCCCTCATCCATTCTCATACCCCTACAACTTCTCTTTATCTCAAGCAACCATATAAGCTGCTTTCCCAGCCCAACATTTTGAACAGAAACCTCTTTTGGCATTGCTTCACATTAATACTAGTTTAGTTCAATAAATTTGCTCTACACCCCCTTTCATATGTCTGTTCATTCTTTTTTCAGCATAATAAGGGGAAAGTCACATAGGGCTAAGGCTAATGCAGAAGCAAGTGAGAAAATATTTTAATTGGCTGACATTAAGATTCCATTTTATATATGGGTGTATTAAAAATGAAGAACAGATATTGATTAGTATGGTTTGCTTGTCTATTCTGATAAGCTGTCTCAACCAAACTGAACTTAGTTTTATCACTACTGCTTTTTAAAAATTAATTAAAAATTTCTTAAGCAGCTATGAAAAATTCAAATACCTTCCCCAGATCTAGTTGAACTGGTTTTTGGGACGATTCCCCCAGTTCCTTGCTTGTGCATTTACAATAAATCACCTTCTTACTGATAGACTTATTTGTAGTGCCTGATCAGGCAGGTCTTTGTATTGGAAATAACCAGGCTTACTGTAACAAATTTTGGCGAGCCATCCAGGAGCCATGCTGCTTTTGGATACAGCTCCCCAAAGCAGCCACCATCTGTGTCTCATTGGCTGTGGGGCTTCCCTGGATCTCTTGGCTCCATCCTTTGCAGCTGCCTGGGGATTTTCCTGGAGGACTGAGGATGGAGGTTCTGGATGAGGTTTCTGCCTAGGCAGACACTGGGTGCTTTGTGTTAAGGTGATTCTGAAGCTGATCCTTTCCCTGGGGTAGGTTAAGTGTGCAAAAGTCTCTTTTCTGTTAACTTTGTTGGTGTACTCATCCTGAGGGGACTGTTGAATTTTAAGTTGATCTGAGCTCATGAATATGGACCTGGTGGGTTTGAGTCCCATTATCCATGATCTCAGATTTGGGGGTTCCCCTGCTGATTAATCACATTTATTTGCTTTGAAGTTGGGGGAACCTGTTGATTTTAAGGAGCTCCTGTTTGTGACTTTTGTTGGTGTTGCTTAGCCATAGGAATCTCTCAGAATGTGTTAGCTATGTCTCTTTTGAGTTGTATATTAGATAATTGGTCTAAGTTAAGAGATGACCCCCTTAAGAAAAGAAAATGGTGCTGTTAAACTTTAATAACTTTTGAACTGGACAACTCTATAAAAGAAAAAGAGAAAAAGTAGAAAAATGCTAGTGGCTTTTGTAAGCCTGCAATCTGATCATGGCTTAGCTCTGATAGCAACCAGCACCCCTGCCAACTTGCCTATAGAAAACTGTTTCAGAAATGTGTCCTTGTAAATGTTTCATATTATAGCACTCTAAAAGACTGATAAAATGGCCAACTGAAGACGCCTATGGGGTTCAGTATTGTATGCTACTGGGTATTTAAAATAAAGAAATGTTATGTTTGCATACAATCAAATCGAGTCATTACTCTGATAAGTTTGTTTAACCTTAATGGTAATTCTATGTTGTAAGAAGTTTGTTTGGAGACATCTACCCAAGTCCTGTTTGGTAACTTAAAAATGTAAGGTATACAGAATGTTTGTTCTTTATTAAGGAAGAGGAAAATAACTTTATCCTAAGATAGAATAACTAGTTATTAAGAAGGAGGAAAATAGCTGGAATGTGGTTCTGTAAAAAAAAATCCCTCAGCTTTCCTTAAAGACCAAGTTGAGGAAAAACTGTCCTTCAAAGGAAAAAGAGCACTGCCAAAGTATGTATGTTTATGAAAATTAACATATCAATTTATTTGTATTTGTCAGAATGGAAAAATATATTACAATATGAAATCCCATAATACTTGTTCAAATTGTGAAAAAGTTTAAATGGGATGTTATTTTGACAATATTTTAAGTTTTAGTCACATTTTATTTTATTTCTGGTTTATTTTAATTTTGTTAGTCACATTTTATTTTGATCAGAACTTTTATCAACAAGCTAAAAACAATTTTGTTTTGAACTTCAAGTTTGTCTGTTAAGTGTATTTCTGAAGAGTAATCCAGAATATATAATTGTTAAATGTCTGTCTAAATTGCTAAATTAGTGTTTAACTGCATTTATACTGCTCAAGTATTCCTAAGTGGTTGCTGGTTACTAATCAAAGTGTTTCCAAGAACAAGCTTGTATATTACAGGCAACACTGATCCTAGAGGAGATCTTAACAGTAGTAAAACCCAGAGATGTGAAATGATGGAGTTTGGAGACAGCTATACCAAAGCAGTGAGAATTATAAGTCAAATTAGTGAGCTTTATGTTTCTGTTGGTGTGTCTAACTCTTTTTGTGTTTGTTTTCATTTATATCTTCATACCTCTAAATGGTAATATCAAATTAACAAATGAAAATTCTTTGTTTTTTTAAAAATAAATTTTATTGAAATATATTCATAATCTGTACTGTATAATCAATAGAATCAATATTAGAGCACTTTCATTACTTCACAAAAAAGAGGAAAAAAAAAGAAACAAAAAAAACACAAGCAAAAAATTCCTACCCCTTAATAGTCACCTCACTCTTTCTATCCTCCTCCTGCCATAAATAAATGCTAATCAATTTCTGTCTGTATAATTATACAAATAATACATTTTGTATAGATGGAGTCAAACAAGATGTAGTACTTTTTGTCTAGTTTCTTTCACTTAGCATACTTCCTTTTTTACTATTGAAGGAAGGTTATTAATATATTATTTTATACTACTGTTCATAGTGTGCTTTGGTTATATTTTTGCCCAACTATCACCCTGATATTAACATCTTATAACGTTAATGTACATTTTTTTGGTTTCAGAGGAGGAATTTCTTATATATGCACTATTTTTTTCAAATCAATTTTATTGATACATATTAATAAAGCATGCAATTCATCCAAAGTGAACAATCAATTTTATTTGGTATAATCACATAGTTGTGCATTCATCATTTCAATCATTAGAGCATTTTCATTATTTCAGTAACAATAATAAAACAAAAAGCAAACAAAATTCTTAAAAGAGCTCTGTTCAAGTTGCTAAAAATTAAAAAAATGCTTATATAAGTATACAAATACTCCTGGAGCCCAAATTAGAAAAGCCAAACAGGATAAAAAGTCATATAGTATCTGACTAAAGAAACTATTTAAAGGACAGAAACTAAAAAGGTTGTTCTGAATTCTATAATTTTCTATAGCCTACTGTGTCCCCAGAGTTTTCTACTAACTTGACTGAATTCTAGTGACTCATTAAAACCAGTTTAAGAGACTATGGGGGATGGGCTGTGTGTTGAAAGATAGGGGAGATGTGAGTTTAGCTTAGAATTCTGTCTACTAGGCCTGGAAATTAAAATGACAGGGACAGACAGAGGGGATATTACAGAATAAAACTTGTTTTGTGTAATCTGTCTTGTAATTCCCTAATTAAATTTTAACAGCTTTGAGATGAGGGGAATAATTAAATCACCAAATTTCAGTAAGTAAATAAAAAGTCCTTGAAAGCTAAAAAAAAGTTTTTCTAAGTTGTGATTAAAACAAAACAATTATGAAATATTCTTCAGAGCCTGACAGTATGCTTTTGAGTGTTCACAATTTTAAGGTATTATGAAAACAAAGAAGTTTTAGATTATGGAGGAAAAGAAAAAGGAAAACACTTCTTACATAAACTATCATTATTTTGATTTTATTCTACTTGGGTATAATCTCCCTAGGTTTGTATGGATAAAGTAGCATTAAGTCTGCTAAATTTTTAAGATGATAAACATTGTAAGTTTTTGGTTAATGGAATTGTTACAAATGTCTTTTAAAAATAATTGTTTTGCCTAAAATTGAAATGATAATTTTTCACAGAACAGAATGAGGGATATAAGACAAGACTTAAATGGATATGAAATAAGTAGAAGGTTTGTGACAGCTTGTTTAAGAGAATGTGTTTTGTCCTAAGATAAGATCACTGGTTTTCATAAAATCAGGGTGGAAATATGTAAGACAAGACTTGAATGTATATGGAAAGTTGTAGAAGGGTTAATGGAAGTGAAGTTTGCTTATTACTGACTGTAATTCAATAAGCTTATTTAACGGTTAATTCAATAAGCTTATTTAAAGCTTATTTAAATTTGTCTTGAGATGAAGCAATTAGTCTATGTGGTTCTGGATGGCTATGGGAAGTTTGTAAAAGCATTTTCCAAACTGAAAGATTACAATGTAAATGATTCTGGGAAATCATTATTAAGTAGACATTTAAGTGTTGATATTAATAAGATAAAGTAACTTTATAGCAAAAAAAACCAGAACTGTCCTCCATCTGTTTTGATCTATGCTAAGATTTGTTTACTGAATGATATACTGATGTAAAACTAAAGTTTGACTTTCTCTCTCTGTTAAAATTCTGTCGTTTTCTTAAATGGCTCATCAGTTTTGAGTGGAAGGATATAAAAGTCCTTTTGAGATAACCAATGTATATATAAAGAACAAAGAATCTGTGCCTTATCAGAATGGCTTCATCATATCCTTAATGGTTTTTTAAAATATACAGAGCCACTGCTATTTTGGAAGTTGTCTTTTCCAAACTATTTTACTAAATTATTTGTCACTGTGTTAAATAGAGGCTTGTTCAAATATAATGTTCAGCCCTGACAACCTTTAATATCCTAATAAAACTTTTTGTTTAAACAATTTATTGAAGTATATCATTCATATATGAACATACATAAACTATAAGTGTTTGGCAAACATTGTGAACTTACAAAACAAACATGCATAACATCGTACAGGGCTCCCACACATCATCCCCCGACAAACACCCCACATTTCTGTGAAACATTTGTTAACATATCATGAAAGAGCATCGTCAAAGTATTACTATAAACTATAGTCCAGATCTTCCTCCCCTGTACATTTTTTAAAGGATTTATTTATTTATTTATTTACTTTCATCCATTTTTACCCACCCTCCCCCATTTTTGCTGTTTCTGTGTCCATCTGCTGGGCGACTCTGTGTCCATTTCCTGCCCTCTCTTCTCATCCTTCTCCTCCTGTCTTCACTGGAATTCGATCCTCAGAACCGCTGATGTGGGAGAGAGGCATCCTACCATCTGCATTACCTTAGTTCCTGGTTTTTTGGCACGTCTCATCTTGGCTCTCCCTTGTGTCACTCTCCTGTTACATCATCATGTTGCTGCATGGCTCACAGGGCCTGGCAGCTCACCCACTCATGTGGCCTGGTGGTGTATCCGTGCACAGGGCCTGATGGCTTACCCGTGTGCGGGGCCTCACGGCACACCTGCTCACGGGGCCTCACGGAACACTCACACACAGAGCCTGGCGGCCTACCTGCTTTCTAGATTTTTAAAAAATTTTTATCGGGAGGTCCCGGGCACCAAAACCAGGTCCCTCCATATGGGAGACAGATGCCCAACCATTTGAGTCACATCTGTTTCCCTGTTATATCTCTTAAGGTTGACCAAAGATACCTAGAGTTACAGTCATTTCCTATACAGGATGGTCATATAATAAATCAGGCTTAGTGTATCACCAGCATTCCAAAAACCAGACCTAGGGAGAAAAACTAGGTCTGGGGACACATGCATGATTTCTAATATAGCAAATGTTTAGCCTACCCTGATTATCACAAAATCAGGACAGCGAGAATATTTGCATTAAAACTCTTAAAGACATATTCAATTGCAAACTGTTGGAAATAATTTGTTCTTTCACCTTGTAAAAAGTGAGGTGCTAAAATTTATACACTTAATACATGTAAAAATCCATATTACATTTTCCACTCTGACGTTTTAAGGAATCACCTACATTTTTAAAAGTAATATATTCTTAAGGTGGGGATATTAATGTTCCCCAAAAATGTGTATTAGTTGCCCAAAGCGGTGCTAATGCAAAGTGCCAGAAATCTGTTAGCTTTTATAAAGGTATTTATTTGGGGTAGAAGCTTACAGTTACAAGGCCATAAAGCCTAAGTTACTTCCCTCACTAAGGTCTTTTGCCACGTGTTGGAGCAAGATGGCTGCCGGTCTCTGTGACGGTTCAGCCTTTCTCTTCCTCCTAAGGCTCCATGGTCCCAGCTCTTCTGATATTAGCTGTAGGCTAGCATAACGCTTATCTATCTCCCTGGAGCTCATTTCTTTCCAGGCTTTTTCAGCTATTCATGGCTCTGGTCTCTTCAGCTGCAAACTATCAGGCAAATGGTTTGCCTTGGCTCCAGCATCAAAACTCCAACTTTCTCCTCTGCTGTGTCATTTTCTCTGTGAGTCCCCACCCCCCTGGCAGGGACTCAATGTCCCACTGACTTGGCCCAATCAAAGCGCAAATCATAATTTAATCAAGTAAAAGTGAAATCTCTGAAATTAATAGTCTAATATGCCTAGAGGAACAGACCAATTTACAAACATAGTCCAATATCTATTTTTGGAATTCATCAATAATATCAAACTGCTACAGTATGATTATATTAAAGTAGTGGTAGTGAGAAGAAAATCTTTATTTCATTGGGAATCTTAAGTTTTCATAAATTTACTACAAAAATTTCTTTCAGTATGCTGAAGTTTCTTTGTGGTACACAATATCTTTCTAAAAAAGAAACCATGAATAAGGAATTAAATGTGTAATTTACTTATATATTTTGGGGATTGTATAAAAAAATTCTTAAAGACTTTTAAAGTACTCTTTAGTCTATCCTAATACTGATCTGCATGATAATATTATTGGTTATAGTTTTAGTTATTCTTAGAATATTGAGATGTTATGAAAACAACTGAAATCTCTTATCAGTTACACTATTTTGTTCTGGCGCTTCTCTAAAGAGCATGCAGTCACCCTATTGTAAACAAAAAGGGACCTTAAAGGAAATGTAAGTCAATTTTTTTTGTGTGATTTTTGCCTGTTGATTAACATAATCTTGGTAAAAAAGGAAAAGTAAAACAAAATAATTTCTACTGTAATTTGTAGCTAATAATCTCAACAAATAGCTTTACATAAGGAAATTAAGGCCTAGATTGTAAACTCTTTCAGAGTTACATTTATTCCTGAGCTCTAATCTCTGATTGGTATTTCTAAATCCTGAGATGCTTTGCTCTTTATGCATAACCTAATAGTTCCCTAGAATTTTTTTTTAGCACCCGTATGACACCTAACCCAGCCCTAAAATTGATAAAGAAGCAACCCTATGGCTACAAAAAAAAGAATGGCCATAGAGGAGCTGCCACAGGGTGGTACCTGGCTAAGGCACTAAGAATCCCTATTAAATATTCTGAACTAGTTCATATCATACAAGATTGTGAGGCATACTCTCGACTTTGGCCACAAACCGTGCCTTACAGCAGTGGACATATCCATAATGCCATACACTAAGGGGGTGGACTTCAGTGTTGTTGGACTTCCTTGTGCATTTTAACCAGGCCCCAATGCCATGTATGGTGCCTCTCCATTTGAGTTATTGGCTAGATTAGTCACCATGACCCCTAAAACAATAAAGATATCTGCCACATCTTCTGGTCAAGACTCCTGCAGCTCTCCCAGCCAGTATGGCTAGATATCACTGAAGCAGGTTAGTTTAGGGAATGAGAAGAATCTAAAACCTGGCAGAAAAACATGGCCATGAAACAAGTGGCCATGGAATTCAACCTGGAAATCCCGACGGAAAGACCCCACCAGAAGGCTACTGGAAGAATCCCATGAGAACCTCCCATTTAGAACAAAATTTCATTCAGAATCAAGGAAAAGCCCCAGATATTCTCAGGGGACCTTATCACTGGCTCCCCTCAGGGAATTGAGGGGTGAGGTAGTCAATCAAAACAGCTATCAACTGGGACCCCTCCCCCAAACACTAGCAAGAGGGAAAAATAATTAATGGTTTAAAAGGTAACCACACAAGCAGAAAGTTCTCTCTCCCTTCTCTTCCTGAACCAGCCCACAAGTACACCTGGAACCCATAATCTGTTATTTTATCCCATTTCTATTTTCTTCTCTCATATTTTTAATAAACTACAGGTCTAACTAAACTGGCATTCTTAAGTTCTTTTATGTAACATAGCCAAGAACCTAGAGGAATTTGGTGACATCACCTCATTGACTCCAGGCTGGCTCTGTTTCATAGGGTCAGAGGGCGCTATGCACCAGGCCAGTGGAAAACTGGTACCTACCTTCCAACGGTGCTGCAGTATGGTGGCTGTGTGAAAAATATACCAAGTGAAGCAATAATTTCCAGAGTAATGTGGGCAGAACCTAAACAAATACTGTTGACATTACAATCTGCTTCCATGGAGGGACAACATGCATTATATTGCAAATCTGGAGCTTAAATATATTAACTGCACCTCAAAGAAAAACTTATGCATTGATTAGTATTAAGTATTGTACCTGTTGACTATGATAGTATCTCCTCTATACTGGATCATATGTAGAGGGATATTGAACATGTTAAAAATCTTGGAAAACTTGATTCATTTTCTGAGTGGTTGATGAACGGAGAGTGGCCCTTTTAAGTATTGCCTTTATTCTGCTTGCCATATGCTGTCTTGCTGCTGCCTATATTGTCTTTGTGGGTTTATGTCTAAAGCATCCCCTAAAATAATACGGATATTTTCTTCGTCCATGCTCAGCAGGAAGTAACTACCGATGAGACAGTCACCCATTTCCTTCAAAGGAGGAATGCTTATAAAACATTCTTTCTTAAGAATAAGAAAGTATAATCAGAAGGGGGGACTTGGTATCTGGGGAATATGCTTATTAAAAATTTCTTAAGCAGCTCTGAAAAATTCAAATAACTTCCCCAGATCTAGTTGGACTGTTTTATGGGAAGATTTCCCCAGGTCCTTGTTTGTGCATTTCCAATAAATCACCTTCTCACCGAGACACGTGTTTCTCCTTTGAAGCACCGGATCAGGTGGGCTTTTTTATTGGAAATAGCCATTCTATGGTAACATCACCAGGTGGTGTTCCATTTTCTCAGAAACCCCCTGTAGGTCAATTGTTTTTGTCTTTTGCAATGCCCAATGTAGGTGGCCGTTTTATTTTGCTTAACATGTCTTATACTCTGTTTCTGAGCGGATCCCTCATTGCAATGTGTGTTCCCTGAAAACAAGATCCTTTTGTTCACTGCAGTATCCAGTGCCCAGGGCATCAATGAATACATGCGGAAGAATGAGCGCAGAGTTGAACGTACTCTTGGCTCCAAAATCCCACAAAAAACCCACCCCAAATGGGTATGCTGATTTTTTCCCGCTGATTTAGGTGTTTTGGAACACAATTTTCAGCGACAAAAAGACCTTTGTGGGGGAAGGGGACAAGTTAGAGAGGCAAATACAAAACTTTCACTACTTAGTCCTCTTCTTGAATATTTAACAGGGTTTGGATCCTTCCAAGGCCAAGGCACTGGACTCACCGCTGTATATTACCAGGATGTTGACAAATTCCAATAGGGCAAAGACTATATGGAGGTGGTTCTTAAGGAGGGGGTGGGGGCTGTTTTGCCCCTCAGGGAATATTTTCCGGAGATATTTTTAGTTGTTACACGTGGGGGGCGACGGCAGGGATGTTTCTACAAATCCCACCAGGAAGATGTCCATATTTAGCAAATAAAGATGCAGGAAGGTAGAATCCCCAAATAAAATACAGGGCGCCAGGTTAAACTTGAATTTCAGGTTAACGACGGTGTAAATCTAATATTCAAATTTAACTGTAAGTCCTGTATTTTATCTGGGTACCCTTCCTACAATGCACAGGACAGTCTCCCATAACAAAAAGTTATTCTGCACCAAATGACAATAGTGTGAAGATTGCCAAACTGCTCTAGAGCAGTGATTCTACCTCCAGTTTGCATCACAATCAACTTGGCTAGAAAAAGCACGATTGTTGGACCCTTCAGTTTCTGATTCAGTAGGTCTGGAGCGGGCCCTGGGATTTGCATTTCTATTAAGTTCCCAGGAGATGCTGCTGTTGGCCTAAGGGCCACATTTTAGGAACTACCACCCTATACAAAAAAAAGGCTTCATGCCCTCAGGAGTAAGAGTGAGGAAAACGTCCATGCGAAAATGGAGTCAAAGGGTGTAAGTGAAAACGGTCGGAACGGCCCGGCCAACGCGGACTGGGTACTTCTCTATTTCATTCGCGGCCGGCCTCGAACCACTTCCGGGGCTATTCTAGGCGCCGCGGAGGCCATGGCATCTCTATGGTCCCTCTTCGACGGGACTGCCCCGGGCTGGGGGGCGTGGCTGGGGCGCCAGGGGCGTGGCCGGGGCGCGGCGAGGGCTCGGGTGCCGGACGTTGCGCGGCCGCGACGCCAGACGCCAGCGCCTTGCGGCGCTCGGGGTTCAGAGCTGCCACGGGCGTCCGATGCGGCCCCAGAGGCGCCGCTCGGCCTTTCTGCAGGTAGGCGTCGTCCCGAGGTTTGGGTGCAGGCGTGGCGGGCCCTGGTGTTGCGTTTTCTCAACGGTGCCCGGGGCGCTCGCCCTCCTTGCCGCTAGTGGGCAGCCTGAGCCATGCTTACTTTGCGGGCTGGTCGAGGCAGGGGGTGGTGTCTTGTTTCAGACCGCGCAAGGCCTGTTCTGGGGTGGACGGGACAATGGGGCCTCCAGGCGCCATGCTCCGAGGTCGGCTCGGGGCGCTTTCACGGCAAAGGGGGCGGGTCCTCATGGGGCGGAACCTCACGGGAGCGAGGCGCCGGAGGGCGGGGGCACCAGAGGGCGGAGGAGTTAGAAGTTGGAGCTGGATGGGCTAAGGTGGTGTCGGGGGCGGGGCCTCATGGGGGCGGGCCACGAGGGGTGGGGTCATGCGGGGCAACATCGGAGGGCAGAGCTAGAGGTGGGAGCAGGATGGGCTGTGCTGGCCTCGGGGGCGGGGCCATGGCCGGCCTGGGGTGGGTTGGGGGCGGGGCATAACGGCTTGTAGGGGTCCGTACCTTGCCCTATCCCCTCCTAAGAGTGGCGGGTTCCTTGCTGGGGAGGTGCTGGGTACTGGCGTTGCTGCTGCGTGGGTGTTTCATTGGGCTCCCTGAGGTCTCAGGGGGTCTTTGTTTTCCCTTTTGCTTATTTTCTGTTTGATTTTGAGGTGGGGAAGAAGAAGGGAGGGAGCCCACATCTCTCAGAGGTCTTTCTGAAGTCCCTGGCCCAGTTCTGAGATACTTACATTTATAACATCTTTTCATTTTTAATTTTGAAGGAATGTCAAAATTTAGAGAAGTGACAAAACCAGGACAAGGAACACATTCTCTTCACTCAGATTCCCTGAACATTAACCTCATTTTACCCAAGGACGGTACACTTAGTAAAGCTAGGGCATTGGCATTTATACAATACTGTTATATATAGACCATAGCCATGTATCTTTACTTGACACATCCATTTACATTTTTTGGTACAGGATCCAGTTCAGGATTGAGTTGTCCTGTCTCTTTGGAGAAATTTACATCTTAAACAGTGGGAGCCACCTACTGTCTCCTCTTCCCTGTCTTCTTCAGAGTGGCTCTCCTGCCCGGGAAGCTAGATCTCAGATACAGGTGTCTTCTTGTTGGGTGCCAGGGCCAGTTGAGACTGTCCAGCTGGGCCTTTGGATGGCTTTGGCACAGGTGACCACACTTGGCTTCTTGACACAGGCACCCCTTGGCCACCCAGTCTTCTTGTGGTTACCGTCCCACTCCCTCCTACCTGTCAGGCCATCCTCCTACCTCCTCTCCTTGGTAGCCCTGGCATAGCTGCAATTTTATAGTTTCTTACCTGGCATCTAGTAGACACTTGAGATGTTTACTAAATGAATGAAGACATGATGGGGTACTTTATTTGATTGCCCAGAAGCCTCTCTGGACCTTATTAGCATTGTGACTTTGTTTTACTTTGTAGAGGCACTTGTTAGCCATGTCCCATTACTCTCTTGGTTCTGCAAGTCCCGTCAAGAAGGTTGGAGGGCCTGGGGAGCATGGAAAGGAAGAAATGGACTTCTGTCACCTTTCCTTTGCTCTGGTTGAGTCCACTGTGTTAGACTATTTACTGACACACATATGTTTGGTTAGAATCAGTCATATCAAGCAAGCTGGTTATTTTCTGAATAGCTCTCTCAAAGCAAAAAAGTGAAGATGAAAATGAAGGCCTGCTCCAGGATGAGGTGGATGGAGTCCCCTGGGGTGTGGCCATTTGCTCAGCAGTACAAGTAGTTCAGCTCAGTGGCAATTTATTGAGTGTCTGTTGCATGTCAGGAGCCATGCTAGCTTCTGGGGATAAAAGTATGCCCTGCCATCCAGGAGTACATAGTGGGTCATTTCACTCTAACGTGATAAGAGGTGTGCTAGAGAAACCCTTGATGGATGGAGAAAGATGTTTTAGAGCATGGACCTAGGCCAGGTTGAAGATGCTGGAGAGATGCTAGAGGACCAGGCTGTGAGTGGCCTTGACCTTATTCTGGAATCAGGTTGAATGGTGACCTGGGGAGTTTCTCAGTAGGCTCTGAGGACAAGTTGGTGTTGGAATGACTATCACCAGCTGTTGGTGAGTGGACGACAGCCTGCCTAGGACACACTAGAGGAATGATGATGAGCTGCCGAAGGGCAGAGTGTCTGTGAAAGGGTATTGCAGGTCACATTCCCTGAACCAAACCGGGCCAGATATGGGTAAGAAGTCAGAATGCTTGAATTTTATGAAATTCAGAAGTGCCCCTTAATCAAACATAGTATTTCTGCAGCAAGATGTGTAGGTATCTATAGTATGTGGTATCCATGAGGACTCTAAGGAACCTCAAATCAGTTTGGCCAGGTTTGCTGCAGACTTTTGGAAAGCATTCAGTTTTCAGAACACTTTTGGATTTAGGAATTTGGGTGATGGGTTGAGGATCTGAAATGATAGCTGACACACATTGAACTCTCATTATCCCCTCTTACAGGCAAGGAAACAAGGCATATGGAAGGTAAGTGACCTGCCCACAGTCACAGCTTGTAACCTGTGGTTGTATTATGCACATTCTTACGAGCTGCAGGCTTATTAACTGGGGGCTTGAAGGACCATGGTCTTTCTCAGAAAAGAAGAAAAACAGGAGTCCCGCACATGTCTCGTCCCCTGACAGGTATTCATGATGGCACATAGGGACTTGTGGGAATGTGTGATCCATGACATGTATAAGCCTGTAGTCTGGGTAGATGGTGAGCTTTTCTAACGAAATGTAGAGAAAGTTAAGAACTACGGCAGGTGGTCCAGGGAGGAGGTAGGTGCTCTTAGGTGCTGGACAGACAAGCTGAGATGTGTGTTAGCAGGGCTTTGAGAAAATTCAGATAAGCTACTCCATAAGGACTATGAGAATTCTTATAAGGGACACAGACTGCTGGATGGGAGGATTACTGCATTCTGATTTTCTTCCTCTAGCTATGCAAGCTGCATGTGCTGTGAGGAGCTTCTATCTGCCACTCCCTTGTCCCTGCAGAACAGCTGCCCTGTGGGGCTCAGGCAGCATTGGTGGGGCCATCTCAGTACTTGCCCACATGTTTCTTTGCAAGTGGCCATGTACCTGTATATGTGTATGTGTAAAATATGCATACACAAATACATAAAGTACGTTGGAGCAGTTTAAAGAGTAAAGAAGCAGCTTTGAATATCTCACACTGTTTAAGACATAGAACCTGATCAAAATCTTAAAATCTCTGTTTTCCTGCCTCAGTCTCATCTTTTATTTTCAGATTTACCCACTATTCTGAAGTCCATCTTAATCATTTCCTTGCTTTTCTTTATAGTTTTACCAGGTATATATTTCCAGATTATATATTGTACAGTTTTGCTTAACTTTTTGGACCTTATAAAATGAAATCTTACTAAAAGTAGTCTGATTTTTTTTTTTCCCTCAGTGTGATTTTGAGATTATTCTTTTGTGTTGTGTATGGCTGAAGCTCTTATCCACTATCTGGTGTATTCCATTGCATCCATTCTGTTGATGGCCCTATGAGGTGTCTCTGGTTTTTTGTTACTGTAAATAAACAGTGCTGCAGTGGGCATTCTTGTGTATAACTCCTGGTGCATAAGTGTGGTAGATCCTCTAAGACAGTGGTTTTCAACTGGAGTGAGGGGTAGGAGAGGGGTGAGGATGTTTGGCAGTGTCTGACTGATTGTGGGTTTTAGCCACAGTGGTAGCCCAGTCAAGGAAGACATTAGACAAAGCCTAGACCAAGCCGTTTTCGTTTTCACAGCTGGGAGGTGAGGTGCTACTGGCATCTAGTGGGTAGTGGCCAGAGATGCTGCTAAAACTTCCTACAACACATGCACAATGAAGAATTATCTGCCCCCAAATGCCAGAAGTTCTGAGGTTGTGAACCCTGCTTTAGGGTAAATAGCTGGGGGTGAGATTGGTGGGGGTATGGTTTGGGCGTGTTGAGCTTTAGTGTCCTGAGTATGGCAAGGAGCTGTGTAAAAACGACAGCTTCCTGCCAAACTGAGGTGGATACTTCAAACCAGAGAAAGACTCGGATAAGTCCAGCTTGGCGAGTAATGAGCATTTATTTAGGGGGCTTACGTGGGATCCTCATTCTCGGTGGTGGGAGGACAGACAGCATTTTCCAAGCTCGATCATCATGCTCACCACAAAACTAGAGGGGTCTTTTATAATGCACACCCATATGCAGGTGGGGAAGTCTTGTGAGGGGCAGCGGGACTTCTAAAATAAGATTTACTGATCAGTCACCAATTCACAACCAGTTCCAAGGCTTGCCTTTTTACTACTCAGGGATGCTGCTGCAGTTTAGGGAGGGGGAAAGAGCAGGAAGGATTGGGAAGGAAATGCAAAGTCCTATGCCACAATCCACCTCCTTCCCACAACTTTTACAGCCTGTCCACCGCCTCTTCTGCATGAAGCCCTGAGGAGGGGGTGTAAATGGTAGGACTGTGATGCAAGGCCACAGCTATGCTATATCAAGACAGGCAATACAGGAGTTCCTGGTCTCAGGGAGTTGCCACCTAAAGGGTGGCTTTTATTTGCAGTCTGTAGCCTATTACACCAATTTGTCAAAGATAAGGGAAGGATTTTCCAGGGGAGACCAGAGCTGCCCAATGCTGGCACATATCCACACACCCAGCAGTTTCTGGGTGTCTGCCACTGTGGCAGCCCAGTCAAGGAAGACATTAAAGCCTAGACAAAGCCATGTGAGCCTGGAAGAGAGGCCGAAGGGCACAAGCACAGATGTTTAGTGGGTGCTCAGAGGGGGAATAAAATAACAGTGGAACTTTCTCCCATAGGCCTAGGATCTGGGCTTGACAGCTCCTCTATGGCCACTCTTTTTGTGTAGCCACAGAGCTGCTGCTTCAGCATTTTTAGGGCTGGGTTCCTCATGTCAGAGTCACTTAAAAATTCTAGGTTATATACAAAAAGCAGAGCCCAGGAAGAAATGTGACTGCTCCAAGAGCTTATAGTCTAGGCCCTAATTTCATGATTTTTAAAAACAAAGCTGTTTCTAGAGATCATTATAACTACAGACTATAATAGAAGTTTTGTTTTGTTTTACTTTTATACTTTTACCAGATTATGTTAATCGTCAGGTATTTTACTTCACATTAAAATGAATAGCTTCAAAAAAAAAAAAAAGAAAAATGAATAGCTTCCCTACTGTTTGTTGTAAGATACACAGTATTCACGAATATACTTCAGCACAGGGAAAAAAAAAACTTTTCTCAATTATTTTACGAAAATCAAGGCATCTCAATAGAATCAAGATTATTTTTCCCCTACCACTACCTTAATATGCAGATTGAGATGGTGTCTAATAGGTTTCTCTGTTATGAAGTTACTTTTTGTTGTATCAACTCACAGATTTCTACTTAATTATGGCTTCCTGGAATCAGCAGTTTACATGGAAATCCTTCAGTTTAGAAAATGCTTTTACAAACTTCCTACAACCTATAACTTCCTATAACCTCTTATAATCATTTATAGCCATTTAAACAGACTAGTTATGTCACCTTAAGACAAATTTCACCTTTAAATAAGCTTATTAAATTACAGTCAACAATAGATGAAATTTACTTTCCCAAACCCTCTACAACTTTTCCTATCCTTTCAGGTCTTGTCCTATATAGTCCCACTCTCATGAAAACCAGCTATTTTATCATAGGACAAAAACATGCTGCCTTAAACAAGCTTATCAAACTTTAGTCAGTATTGACTATGAATTCACTTCCACCAACCTTTGACTTCTTTCCATATCCATTTAAGTCTTTTCTTACATTTCTCATTCAGTTCTGTAAAAAACTAGTAATTTCACTTTAGGATAGAACTATATTCTCTTCTTTAAGTTAGGTTCATTAAACACAAACAGTTTTCATCATCTTAAAGATATAATAAATATAATACTAATTTATTTTATTACTTTATTTATATACCCAGTTGAAACAATTATAATTCATGTTAGAAATGATTTTTTCTCTTCCTCTATAGGAGCCTAAAATCTTTTTTCCATAATGTTATAATATTGTGAACAGTCTCAAAAGCATACTGACTCTCAGGCTCTGGAATATATATATATATATTATAGTTTAATTTATTTCAATCGTAATTTAGAAAAACTTTTCAGTAGCTTTCAAGGATGTTTTCTTAGTAAAATTTGGCTTTTGGATTATTAATTACTGTCATCCCAAGGCTGTTAACAAATTTAAATCGGAGAATTTTACAGGGATCAGCTATGTAAATCAAAGTTTATTCTATAACATTCCCTCTGTCTCTATTATTCTTAACTCCCAGGCCTAGTAGACAGCATTCTAAGCTAAACTCACAACTCTCCATCTTTTCACATAACCCTTCCCCCCTTAGCTCTCTCAACTGGTTTTAATGAAAGCCTGGAAATCAGTCAAGGTTAGGAGAAGACTCTGGGGCTGATAGGTCAAGGAGCCTAGGAAAAACCTTTTTTCTTCTAGTAGTCTCTATATTCAGGTTTCTATATGGCCTTCTTTTCATCCTGCTCTGTTTTTCTAATTTGGGGCTCCAAGAGTACTCATTTACATATGTGTGTATATAGATTTAAGCATTTATTTAATTTTTAGCAATTTGAATAGAGCTCTCAAGAATTTTATTTGTTAATTTGATATTACTATCTGGGGATACGAAAATAGACATTGAACAGACACACAGAGAGTTAGACACACAAACAGAAACAAAATTTACTATTTTGACTCATAATTCTCACTCCTTTGGTATGGTTGTCTCCAGGTTTTCCATCATCCCACACCTCTAGTTTTTAAACCTTTTAAGATCTCCTCTCGGGTCAGTGCAAGCTTGTTCTTGGAAATACTTGTATACAAAAAATTGGGGGAAAAGTTATCTGGGCACTATTTGGTTAACAGGTTTTTAGCAAGGGAGATATACTCTGGAGGCTATGCTTTAAATATTTTGGTTTAATTCAGTAGTAAGGTTCCCTTCCCATGGGGACCTTCTATTCCAGGTTCTGTTGGTTACTGCCCAGCTGTCTTTGGGGCTTTCTAATTCCTTAAGAATGTCTCCCATCCCTTGAGGGATGTGTGAAGGAGTCTTAACATTTTGTTCTAACCCTGCTCTAATTGACCTCAGTAGTGACCTTTGCCCTTGAAGCACCAGCTCTTCTCAACTTGGCTTTCAAAGGAAAGCTGGGAGACTTTTCCTCAGTTCCTGCACTATTTCACTTATTCCCTGTAAATTTCAATTGCCAGTTGGAGCAGTTAAGCTTTTTATCTTCTTTTAGGTCTCTGTAGAGTGGGAAATATTTTCCCAGTTATATAAATGACATGGGGAATGGGGTAAGAATGCATACAAATTCTTTGTTTATTCCTAGAGGCGTTACCCAGAGTAGACATTTTGCTGGCTCAGAAGCTGATTTTAGAGAGCCATCCTGGCTGAAATGAGAGGCAGTATTCTTATTTACAGAACCCTACCCCAGCCATTTTCCTTCTTTTATCTAGCTGTTCTGAGAGACCTGTCACTAAAGTGCAGGTGGAAGTCTGCATATCCCTTTCTATTTGTAACTCTTGCCTTAATTTCTCTGTCTTCTTCGAGACAGTCTGCTATGTCTAGCCATATCACCTATAACAATGGCTAGCTGACTACTGCGGCAGTGCATCTGACACCCTTACTAAATTTCAAATCTTTTGTCCTTGAAACACACTGTTTAGTACATCTTGCATCTTCGGGACATCCCTGTACTCACCTGGTAAAGCACAGCAGTTAAGCAAGCGGGCAACCCCACCCCACATGGAGGTAGCAGGCCACCCCAAGTATTCCCTCCTTGGATTCCCCGCCCCAGCTCATACTTTGGTCTGAAGTATGCTGCCAACTACACCAATTTGATAATGAGCAAATGTGGGTCCCTTTTCCCAATTCATATTAAAGACTAATTCCTGAGGCACCAAGGTTTCAAAGAGAGAAAGAGCTTATTTGTTTGTGCAAGCAAAGGAGACCAGTGGCCTTGTGGCCCCCAAAACTTCCTCTTGGATCTGCAGACTTTCTATTTTATAACATCAGGATGCTGTTGAGTAATTGGGGTGGAGCTGTCACCTGTTCTTCCTTATAAACTTTTAGGGACTGAACAGGATGGGGGTAGGCACCAAACCAGGGTATGTCACAAGGTTCTGGGATTGCAGAGTAGAGAACAAAGATCAATTACAAGGCTTTTCATATGGATATTAAACAGGTCCTCTAGAATTGCCATCACAATAGTAAGCATACACAAAGGTGAGCCTAGTTCTGGAAAACCATAAACAAGGACAAGGTCAGTCTAGAATTACCATCACAATAGCATACATAAGGGTGATGCTAAATCTAGAGTAACCATAATCCGGTGAGGCCTGTTTGGAATGACCATCAAAATAGCAGGTCTAGGCTAGGCTAAGTCTAGCCAGTTTACCTTTGACTATTTTATAATATAAAGGCATCTATATAAGGATTTAGTAATCATAATTATATGTTAATTTTTAACCCTCAGTTAAACTTCAGCCAGCCAGCATCTCCTGGGAACTCATCAAGGACCTTCATCAGAGTCCCTGGTTTGCAACTTGCCCTATGAAGTTTGGCCTTGTGCATCCCCATGGTCACATGACATAATTTTATAACATCTCCTATTTACAGATATCTCTTGTCGGTTGTTTCCCTAGAGAACCCTGACTAATACACTGTGTAAGGGCCATACTTTCTTGTTTCTTTGTATGCCTTATAATTTTGCATTGATAACTGGGTATTTTGAGTATAATTTGTAAATCAGATTCTCCCCTTCCCCATGGTTTTTTTTTGTTGATTGTTGAGTGCTGTCCATTTGTTTAGTTACTTTTCCAGACTACTTTTGCAAAGACTTTATTCATCATGATGTGTGGTCTCTGCAGTCTCTTTCTGACATATTTCCTTAAGTGCCTGAAGCCAAAAAAAGAGAAAAGAATGCTATTCCCCGTCTTTGCACCTTGGCTGTGAGCTGAGACATGCCTTCACTTCTCAGCTTTAGCCTTTACCACCTTCCTGTGTGGCACTCCACTCTGCCAGGTGGTGCCAACCCAGGTGCCTCTCAGGTCTTTTCTGAGCTTGCATCTGATTCTGGGCATGTGTGTTGGATCTGTTTTCATGGTATATGTGGTGAGTTGTCTTAGCCCTTAAGAAACTTCCTCCTCAATCTTCTCCTTCCCAGGATTTTGGATATGTCTGCTTCTTCCCCCATTCATCATTTCTTTTTATAGGTGAGCACAGGCAGTGTATGTTTTTAAATCTTTTGAGAGATGCCACTGTCCCCTGGAAAACTGCTCCAGCCTGATGTGCGATGTGAAACAAAGGTCATCCTCTGTTCTAGTTCCTTAGGGATCCATCAGGTCAAAAATGCTCAGCCACAGTTTTAAGAACAAGGTCCGTATTAGTCCCCTGGCACCACCAAGCCATTCCAGGGATGCCCAGGGCACCATATCCGTAACCACTGCTGTCTTGCTGGGGAACGGGAGATGGTAAGATGGTGAGAGAAAATGTCACACTTGCTTACACAAAATTCGCTTCCTTTTTCTTCATTAGGAAGCTCTCTGGTTGGTGAAAGTATTAGATTAATCCCAGAGTTCCTAAAGTATTGCTTGTCAGTCTTTGCCAGTTTATGGTTATTTCAGTGGAGGAACCAATTCTTTGAGTGCCCTGTTTCACCATTTTTTGTGTGTATCTGTGTCATCTTGCAAATGTTTCATCAGAGTGTGTACCAGATAGGGGACTGCTGGGTTGACAGTTTGCCCATGTTCAGCTTCTGAGGTATTCCCTAGGTGCTCATAGCCCTTGGTATTGGCAGAGATTCAGTTCCATCAGGTTAATAGGTGGAAGATGGATCATTCCTATGGTTTTAATTTGTATTTCTCTGATTGCTGACAATGTATGGCCTCAAAATAATAATTTTTTTTTTTTTTTTAAGATTTTATTTATTTATTCTTTTATCCCCCCCTTGCTGCTTGTGCTCGCTGGGTCAGCTAACCACGCCGTGCGGGCGGGCTTGCCTTCACCAGGAGGCCCTGGGAACTGAACCCGGGGCCTCCCATATGGTAAACGGGAGCCCTACTGATTGAGCCACAGCCGCTTCCCTCAAAATAATTATTGACCATTTAGTTTTCCATTTTTGTGAGTTTCCTTTTGACATTTTTGCTCATTTTTTTCATTGGTTGTTTTGTCTTTTTCATTGTTTTTTATAAATCTTTATATATTTTGAATATGGTTTCTTTGCTTGTTATATGCATTGTGTACATCTTCTCAGTCTTTGGTTTGGTTTTTGTTTTTGATGCTTTATTGTATAAATGTTACATTAGTTATTTATTGCTTCATCCCGAATTACCCCCAAGCATAGAAACTTAAACCAGCAAAAATTTCTTATTTTCTGTGGGTGTATTAGTCAGCCAAAGGGGGTGCTAATGTGAAATACCAAAAATGGGTTGGTCATTATAAAGGGTATTTATTTGGGGTAGAAGTCCACGGTTACCAGGTCATAAAGCGTAAGTTTCTTCTCTCGCCAAAGTCCATTGCCACGTGTTGGAGCAAGACAGCTGCCGACGTTTGCCAGGGTTCAGGCTTCTTGGGTTCCTCTCTTCCGGGGGCTGCGTTTCTCTCCAGGCTTAGCTCTTGTTTCCGAACGGCTCGCTTCTCCTGGGGCCTTCTCTCCAATATCAAAACTGCTTCTTAAAAATTGCTGCAACTCTGTTCTTGCCATGCCTTTTATATTTGATTCCCCACCCACCAAGGGGTGGGGCTCAATGCTCTACTGACGTGGCCCAGTCAATGCCCTAATCATAACTTAATCATGCCCAGATTAACATCACTTTACAAGCATGATCCAATTATATTTTTGGAATTCATAATTACATCAAACTGCCCAGCTGCAACAGTGGGTCATGAATCACAGGTTTAGCTAAGCTTCTCTGTCTCGGTATCTCCTGTGAGGCAGCCATCACGCTGTCACCAGGGTGTATGATCTCATCTGAAGGCTCAATTGGGTGGGTAGGGGGAGTTTGGAGGTTTCCATAGGATTTAATTCTCTATGATTTGTTGAACTGAGGGCCTCAGTTTCCTCTAGTGTTTGTTCCATGGGCCTTTCCAAAGGGCTGCTTAGAATTGGGCAGCCTGCTTCCCTCAGTAAGCAAGCGAGAGAACGAACAAGACAGAAGCTCCAGTCTCTTTTTATTCTTATCTGAGAAATGACATCCCATGGCTTTTGCTATGTACTGTTTACTTGAAGTAATTTACTAGGTCAGCTCACACTTGAGGAGAGTGTCACACAGTGGCGTGACTACCAGGAGGGGGGATCACTGGGAGCTGCCTACCACTGACTTTTTGAAGTTTGTGGTAGTTAAATTTAACTATTTCACTCCATAGTTTGGGCTTTTTGGCTTTCTTAAAGAAAGATTTCCCCATTCTGAGATTTTTAAATATATTTTAAAAGTTTAAAACTCTTTCTCATGTTTAGTGCTTAATACATTTAAAACTGCAGTGTCCAGTACTGTAGCCAATAGCCACATATGGCTGTTTAAATTAAAATCAATAAAAAATTATATAAATAGAAAGTTCAGTTTCTCAGCCACACTAGCCACACTAGCCACATTTCAAGTGCTCAATAACAACTTGTTGCTGGTGTTACTGTATTGATGTAGAACATTTTATCATCACAGAGAGTTGTATTGACATTGCTGATCTCCAATAGGGCACACTTGGCAACGTCTGAAAACATGTTTGATTGTCACAAACGGTGTGGGGTGGGGGAGGGTATAGCCATAGTATCCAGTGGGTAGAGGCCAGGGATGATCCTGAATATGGCAACATATAATTAATCAGTCCCAAATGTCAGTAGTTCTTAAAATGAGAAAGGCTCTTCTAGAATGTATTTTTGTGTAAGGTATGAGATAAGAGTGTGTTCTTTTTTCCCCTCTGGCTAGACGTTCAACCAGTCACCGTTTCCTGTGAATACTCCATTTCCCTCCGAATGGCAGTGCTGTCCCTGAGCTAACCAAACTCCCAAAGGTGTATAGGTCATTTCCAAGCTCTCAGAAACAAATGGGAGTTAATGTTCTTGTTAAATAAGTAATATGTTAAATAAGGGGACCATGAATTGGAGATTTATTTTCCTTAAATGGTTATTTTCCCTTGCTTATTAAGATAAGATTTTTTAAAAAGAACTTGTACTTTACAGATTCTTAGACTCTGGGAGCAAAGACAACAGTCTCATCTGCTGCTCAATTCATCATGGCTTCAACTTCAAGGTAGGAATGCTGTTCTACAAAATATTTTATGCAAGTGAAATATTCCTCTAGGTTTTTGAAAGGCTAAGCTGATGACATTTTTAGCCCTGAGTCCTGCAGGCCTCACAGAGCAGTTGGTGTCCAGGAAGCATAAGAGACAATGAAGAAGAGAGAGAAAGGAAGAAGAATGGAGAAAAGACAAGGCCGACGGAGGAGTGTGTGGCATGGCTATGGCTGTGTAGCACGAGTGTGCACACGGGATCTTAAAAACGTAACTTACTTTTCCTCATCTTGCTGAGCAAACCAGATGGTTACTTCTAGGCCTGCCTCAATCTCTGCAGGCTTTTCTGTGCCCAGGATTTGAATAGCCATGTGCAAAAGATGTTTGTAAGGACTGTGGGTTGTGAGATTGACAGAGACCCTGCTGGGGGCCTGGATCTGCTCCTGTGTATTGGGCAAAGCTAGCTCTGCTCTTTTGCCTCACTAGGCCTCAGATTAAACTGGGGTTTATCAAGAGCCCTTCTGAGCAAGATTGGGTGCTGAGGGAAGGAGAGAAGATGACAGTGGCCTGTCCCTGTCCTCCAAGAACGGTATCTCAGTCTGAGGTCCATGGCAGGAAGGTTTCTAGCTTCTTCTCCCTTGCAAGTTGGTTTCCCTTGCTGGCCGGTGCAGAGCTTCATGAATGCCTGACCTCCCTAAAGGTTAGCCCTGTGTCCCAGCACCCATCACTGGGGGCCGGCAGAGTCAGTGTCTGGGAAGTGATGTTGAATGAATCTAAAATGTAACCTGAACTCAAGTCCGTGGTTAGGGCCTGCAGTGACCTGGTCTTTGTGAAGCCTGCACCCTTCTTCTGAGGAGGAGGGTCTTCTTGTGCAGAGGTTGGTGCCTAGAGATGGACACAAGCAGTGGCAGGATTGTTTGCATGTCCCCTTCTGTTTGTGCTCTGCTCACATCCCCCTGGCACTTCTTCCTGTCACAACTGAACATAACAGAAGTCTGTTATGAACATATCCAAGTCCTCTGCTTGGATATCTCCCCTTAGTTGCATCTTTGCCCACTGCATCTGCAGTCTTCCCTGCTTCCCTTCCTGTTCCTCAGATGCTAAGTTCCTTCAGCCTAGGGCTTTGTGCTATGGAATGTCTTTGCATCAGTATCTGCATGACTCATTCTTTCACCTCTGTTAGGCTGGCACCTCTGCTGCCCGCTCTGCCCCTCATCTGGATGGCACTCATTGCTACCTGACTTTATCCTATATATTTACCTTTTTGTTCATCTGTTGTCTGTCTTCCCCCATTAAATCTGAGTGCTGTGCAGGCTGGGAGCAGAGTTTGCCCACCTCTAGCCTTTGAGGCAGCACCTGCTAATGGTAGGCAGTCATTAAATACATGTGCCTCTCACTTTCTTTTTGTTCCAACTTTCGGAGGGTGGTAGTTCAAAGAGCTTGGGTTTCCATGTTTTCCAGATTTGGCTCCTGAATTGCAGTTAGCTTCCAGTAAGATACCGGATATACAAGCTTTGCTCAGTGGCAGTATCATAGCCAATGAGGTCTATCCGAGGCGTGATTATTGCTGATCAACAACTTTTCCCAATGTCCTGCCATAACAACTTTTCCCAATGTCCTGCCATGACAACTTGAAATACAGCTGGCATTGGAAAGTTTTGACAGTCTGTATGGAGACTGAATTAAAAAAAAAAAAAAAAAAAAAGATATTAAATAAGGAGGAAGCCATCTAAAGCTCTCTCAGTCTGTTCAGAGCCTGAATTTGGTTAGCAAGAATTGAAGTGTGAAGAATTTGAGAAAAGAAACAAGGGAAACATATTTGTTGAAGAAATAAGAAAAGAAAAGATATAGGTAAGGGAGAAGTGTAAAAGCAGAGCTGCTGGGGCCGCTGAATGAAGGGAACAGTGGAGAGAGAGTGCAGTAACTACCAGGCTTCCCATTGGTAGTTACTGTTATGGTGGTGAAGACAGAGGCATCTGGGTTTATCCCTAGAGCAGACTGTCCTTTCAGAACTTTATTTAAGAAGAAAGTATTTAATTTCTCTTTAGAATGATTCCCATTCTGAAAATATTTGCACTTAAAGAGTAATCTGGAGGGACCGTGCCCACCTGCCAGAGTGTCACATGGGATCCAGCTGCTAGAGGAGCAGAAACAGATCTCTCTTTTTGGTCTCAATTACCATTTTTGGGGGGTGGGGAACTCATCTGCATTGGCACTGTTGAGGAAGGTTCTAAGTTTTCAGAGGGATGAGACACCCTGTGTCTCATTGTTCCCCCCAAGGTAGAGCAGAGCACAAAAAGAGGTCAGATATTTCTAGATATATACATAAAATACCTTCAATTTGTGCACCCGTGCTGGCCACCACACAGAGCGAGGTGATACTAGATACCAGAAGGAATGCTAACCACCAATGAAGCTACTCCATCATTACTCTCTGTACTTTTCTTGGAGCCAGATCTTTCTTGAGTTTTATCAACTCAACTGTTTTTGCTTTGAGAATACTGCAGTCTTTCCTATGAAATGGACAAAGGCTTCCTTCATCTGCACTTGTTTGACCAAATCCATTTTAATGATCATGTTGATTCCTTTACAACATGAAAAGCCTAAAATAATTCCCTCTTCACTCCCAAGCACAAAACTGGTAAGATTGAATATAGTAGTCAATTTTTTTTAATAGTTGTATTTTTAAGGTTGTATTTTAATCACTCAAGGCATTTATGGTATAATTGCATTTATTTTAATTCAGTGTAGTTGTTAAATGTTTAATGAGAACAGGGCATGTGCTGTGTGTTTGTACATAAGTGGTGTGTTGGGTGAAATTATCCCCAAGCTTGAAGCTGGGCCATTGTTTTCCATCACAGCATTGGTGGTTGTCTTATCCTATTCTTTTCTCCCCTCAGTCTCTTCTCCATTTAAGTAGTCTACACTGGAGGTCACAAGGGTCACAAGAATTAGAGATCCTTTCCATTTTTTCTTCCACAGACTAAGTAACCTACCAGAAAATGGAAAAATGCAGCCATATTAAATTTTCTAATCATCTAATCTTGATGGAATATGAAATCTCAGGCTTCAGAAAAAGAGGAGTAGCCACAAATGCATTATGTAGGGAGAGAGGACGTATTTGATATCGGTTACTATGGTTTCTTTGGAAAATTCACTTAATGAAATAACATGCATTTGCTTTGAAAATTTGGCAACTACAATGTAAGAGTGATCTGTGTAGGTACCCACTCTGTCCCTCTATATTTCTTTATTTGAATAAAGATAGACCATTCATCTATTCTTTGGTCATTGCACATGCAGTTTTTAATGGAATGCTATATGACTGCTCTGGCCATCCTGGGAGAGCCTGGCCTACTGCAGACCAGTAGAGTGCAGTTTGGAAAAGGTTAATAAGACGCCTCTTCAACAATTTCAACTCTAATGTTTTGTCCCAGACTCTTTGTCAGCGCACTGATTCCATTTTTTTTTCTTCAAATAATGAATTAGAGCCTCTTGTCCTCTGAGGGTTGAGTTGATAATCCTTTTAGAAGAGACACATGTGAAACCGTTCTCATTTCCAAGGCAGTATTCAAACAAATATCAGGTAGTGTGGTTGAAGATAAGTATTAAATCTTGACTGACATGTACGCAGACACCATATGGACTCAGGGATGCTTTCATAATATGAGTAATTTTACCATCTAATTTGTTAGTTGCAAGTAAAATCTTCTGGTACCACTAGAACCTATTCTTTTTAATAATATAAAAGGCCTGCCCATGTATGTTGGAGTAGGAGTCATCTCTACAGAAAAGTTTCTTTCATGAACATTTCTCCTGCCCTGAGGTGGAAGGCAGGGTTTTAGTGGAACATATCTGGCCATTGTAGTTGCCCAACATTGAACCAGTAATAAGTTACAGATTTCTCTCCAAACTTCAGAATAAGAAAGAAATACAAGGATGAATTCATAGATTAGTTTAGGAACTTATCTGTGCTTTCTTTTACGTTTCTCAAAATATGTGAAAGTTTTAAATTTGCCTCTGTAGTATTAAAATTAATTTGTGCAATTCAAGAAAAAAAGTAATGTTTATCTGGAAAATTCACTTACCTGGTGCCTGTGCCCAGCGGTGCCAGGTCAATGGTGCTGTTCTAGCCAAGATGCTTTCCATGGGGTCTGCCCTCCTTGCTGCTGGTGCCATAGCAGTTTTCTTCTGAAGAATCAGCTTCTGTGAGGTTCAGAGATTTTGCTGCTTCTGCTTCTTTCTGATTCTGTTTCCTGTTTTGCAGAGATGCCACTTCAGAGAGAGAGGCCCCCCCAAAGGTGAAGTCCATTAAGCTACTTGAGGTTCTGGATGCTCTAGAGGAAGCAGAGCCTGGCATTAGTGGGGAGGAGATTTTCATCTCACCACCTGAGAACGCTGCGGGGGACTTCACCGACGAAGACTCAGGTGATGAAGATGGCCGGCAAGGCGCTTACCTGCCTGCAAGTATACTGCATGCCTCTGTTGTGTCTGAGGACTCTGGCACTGGGGAAGACCATGACGATCTGGAGCTGCAGCCAGCGAAGAAGAGGCAGAAGACAGGTGTTGAATCTGAACGGGTGTGGACCAAAAGAGATATCCGCCCCAACTTTGGCAGTTGGACAGCATCAGATCCTCATATCGAGTATCTTAAAAGCCAGGAACTGAGTCCTGTAGGCCTCTTTGAATTATTTTTTGATGAAGGAACCATTAATTTCATTGTTAATGAAACCAATCGTTATGCTTGGCAGAAAAACTTCAACCTGGGTCTCACAGCCCAGGAATTGAAGTGTGTTTTGGGCATTCTGATCTTAAGTGGGTATATCTGCTATCCCAGGAGAAGGATGTTTTGGGAAACATCTCCTGATTCACATCACCACCTTGTGGCTGATGCAATTAGAAGGGATAGATTTGAACTTATCTTCTCATACCTGCATTTTGCAGATAAAAGTGAACTCACTGAAACTGATAGGTTTGCCAAGGTCAGGCCTCTCATTGTCCGGATGAACTGCAATTTCCAGAAGCATGCACCCTTGGAAGAATTCTACAGCTTTGGCGAGTCCATGTGCGAGTACTTTGGGCACGGGGGTTCCAAGCAGCTGCAAGTGAGAAAACCCGCCCGGCTTGGCTACAAGATCTGGTGTGGTACAACTAGTAGAGGCTACTTAGTATGGTTCGAGCCCTCTCAGGGCACACTCTTCACCAAGCCAGATGAGGGTTTGGACCTAGGAGGCAGTATGGTGATAAAATTTGTGGAAGCACTTCAGCAGCGAGGCTGTCTGCCATACCACATATTTTTTGACAAGGTTTTTACAAGTGTCAAACTGATGTCCATTTTGAGGAAAATGGGCGTGAAGGCCACAGGAACTATCCGTGAGTACAAGACTGAGAGATGCCCCCTTAAAGATCCCAAAGAACTAAAGAAAATGAAGAGGGGCTCATTTGATTACAAAGTTGACGAGAATGAGGAGATCATCGTGTGCCGCTGGCATGATAGCAGTGTGGTCAACATCTGCTCCAATGCGGTGGGCATAGAGCCGATGAAACTGATGAGTCGGTACTCGGGAGCAGCCAACCTGCGGACCCAGGTCCACCAGCCATCACTGGTAAGGCTGTACCAAGAGAAGGTGGGCGGCGTCAGCCGGATGGACCAGAACATCTCCAATTACAAGGTGAAGATTCGGGGCATGAAATGGTACTCGAGCTTCATTGGCTATGTCATTGATGCTGCCCTTAACAATGCCTGGCAGCTGCACAGGATCTGCTGCAAAGATGCCCAGGTGGACCTCCTTGCGTTCCGCAGATACGTTGCTTGTGTTTATCTGGAGAGCAATGCTGACGTATCATCTCAAGGGAGGCAGAGCAGGCGGCTGGAGACTGAGAGCCGCTTCGATATGATCGGCCACTGGATCATCCACCAGGACAAGAGAACCCGGTGTGCCCTCTGCCACTCGCAGACCAACACGCGGTGTGAGAAGTGCCAGAAGGGCATCCATGCCAAGTGCTTTAGGGAGTACCATATTCGGTGATTCAAGTGCGGGGTACTGGAGGGCTTCTTGGTACATACCCAGTAGGTTGTTTGTACCACATCCGGTGATTCCACAAGGGAGCATGCAGCCACTGGAGGGCTTCTTGGCACATACCCACTAGGTTGTTTTGTTTTATAATAAAATGTTTACAACTAACTATAGCAGTTGGAACACTCCTATTTTATTTGTATGTTGGGAAAAAAAAAAACATATTTATATCCAAGTCAGATATCCCTGGTGATTTGGTTTTGTATTCTCTCCCTGTCTCCATTATAGTTATTGTCATAACTGTCAATATTTTTTGCTTGCTGCCTCAGCATCCATCTTACTTTGACTAAGCTACTTGCCTCAACACTGACCTTTAGCCCAGTTAATAATCAGCTTTCCAACCCTGGGGCATAAACTCCTCCTGAGCCCAAAGCTGTGTCTGTGGCCACTACCCAGCTCACCTCCCCCAAATCCAGTGAAAAGCTAACTATCTCCACTGCCTTCCAACCTTTAGTCCCTTTTCCTTTTTGTACATGAGTGCTTTAAACTAAATCAATCTTTGACTCTGGGAAATCCATCCTCCACCCCTGGACCACAATAAAGGCAAAAACCCATGCATCTCTCTCACTCTGTGTGCTCCCCATCTGCTGGCTGAGACACCCAAACTGATCTTGCTTCCTGTTAGCCCCTCCTGGCACCACTCTTTCTGGGACATGTGAGTAAGAAACTGTCTTTTCTTAGCATTATGGCCTTGGTTTCCCCTTGTGTCACACCTGACTTCCACCTGGATACAAGTTTAAAATTCAGCTTAAATTTGAAACAGTTACCTTTTAAACTTTTTTTTAAATATTCCTAATGTAATATAAATTAAGATTACTTACATTAGTAATCTCAAATGTTTGGAAATCTTTATTTTATAGTTATTTATTTCAACTTAATCTCTTTTTATTCAAATAAAAAACCTGATTTGTTCAGTCCTCTTAGGACAAGCAAATGTAGCCAGAAACTTACCAAAAAAACTCAGATGAATAGTAAAAAGGTTTTACTATTGTGCGCTTTGGTTTAAAGGCAATGTTATTTAAGTGTTATATCAATATGATAAATTTATTTCACATTTATCCAAGGTTGTGTCAAACTGTCCAGGAATAGATAATGTGCTTTGTGTTTATCTAGAGTGTGGGAATTGCAGATTTCATGGTTTCTTCATAAAAATATTTTCCCAATGTAGGTATATCCATGTGAAATCCATTTATATAAATAGCATGAGATAGGGATCTATTTTCTTCCCTGAAAGGAGGATGATCAGCATCATTTATTAAAAGGTATATGTTTTCTCACTGATTTAAACTCCATCTTTATAAATTCCTGAATTTAGGAGGGAAGTATTGAAACCAAGAAACCTTATGTTGGAAAACCTAACAGAATATATTCCCTAAGAATAAACTAAATACATGTAAAAAGTTGAGCCTTGCTAAAAAATAGATTGTGGCAGTTTGATATTATTTATGAATCCCAAAAAAGAGAAGGATTTTGTTTGTAAACTGGTCTGTTCCTCTGGATGTGATACCCTTTGATTGTATTAAATTCAAAGTTTTTAAGTTTACTCGATTAAATCAATTCAGGGCCTTTGATTCAGCCACATCAGTAAGGCGTGACTCAGGATAAGTTCCTGCCCCCTTGGTGGGCTGATTTAAATGGACACACAGAAGACGACACAGGAAGAGAGAGAGCTCCATAGATGCCAGAGGAGAGAAGGCTCAAACAGCTCAAGCCCAGGGAGAACTGAGCCATTCACCTGACAGTTTGCAGCTGAGCAGCAGAGAAAGGCTGGAAAGCAGCCTTATGCCAGACTGATACAGGAAGCCCTGAGAGACAAGCCCTATGCCAACCTACAGCGGAGATGGAAAGAAGCTGCGTCCATGGAGCCTTAAGAGGAAGAAGGAAGGAAGAGACTAGGCAGACATTGCTTGCCACCTTGCTTCAACACGTGGCAGCTGACTTTGGTGAGAAAGCAGCCTTGATTTGGACTCTTCAGGGCCTTGTAACTGTAAGTTTTTACACCCCAAAATGCCCTTTATAAGAGCCAACATGTTACTTTGCATCAGCACCACTTTGGGTAACTAACTCAGAGATGATTTTGAATATTTCTCTTCTGTCTGGGAAAGAATTTTCCACAACAGCAAAAAACAAAACCAAAAAAAACAAAAATGAACACATCAATAGGTAGGTTTGACTGTTGAAAATTGTAAAATTTACATTATCAAAGAAAATTAAAATGTTTAAAAATTGAGAAAATATATTCTAAATAATTACATTTGTAATATTGTCAATGAATAAAGATCATGTAAACATAGAGATGGCAAGAAAAAAGTGTGCAATGTTATATAAATAGATGAAGGAAGGAAGGTGAAAAATGACCAGTGAAGATATATAAGAGGTTTCACTCTGGTGGCAATAGAATGTAAAGAAATGTAATTATTAGAAACTCTTTGTTTCATCAGATGCATTTGGTTATTTTTAAATTACTACTGGTGTGGGTGTAAGAAGCTGGGCAGATTCAGGCACTCCTGAGGGAGTGTAGATGTGTGTAAGCTTTCTGAAGAGTGACTTGTTAAAAGTCCACCCAGAATGTTAAAAATTGTTCATACCCATAGAAAAAAAAAAACAAAAAACCCATAGTGATAAAATAAATGCAGAGAAGGAACAGAGCCTCCCTGCAATCAAATTCCAATTAATAGATAGGTGTAGAAGGAAACAACCATTTGACAACACAGTAATAATTTTGCAGGCAAGAACCATCAGTTGATGCTGAACTTAGTAGAGAAAAGCATCTCCTTAACAAAATGCCTATCAGTTCCAAAAAAAGCACAATAACTCAGTTGAAGAACCAGGCAGACACCATCTCAACCAAGCAATCAAGTTAATACCTCCAATAATGAGACATCAACATCATGTGTGTCCTCCCACTCCCGTTTGGTGCACTGTAGGAGTCCTTCCCCAAATGCATTCCAAATCACAAGAAGCATGAGATGAAGCCAAATCGAGGACACTCCACAAAACAATTGAACAATACCCTTCGGAAGTGTCAAGGCCAGGAAAGACAATGATAATAAGGAACTCTCCAAAATTGGATAAGACCAAGGAGATATGACAAAATGCAGTGTGTCATCCTAGCCTGGGATCCACAAAAAATGTTTCAAAATGGGTTCCAAAAAGGATATTAGTGAGACGGTTGGTGAAACTCATGTCTGTAGATTATTTAACAACATTTTATAAATATGAATTTCCTTGATTTGGCAATTATACTATGGTTATGCAAGATGCCCAGCATCTGAAGAAGATGGATAAAGGGAACTATATGAACTAGTTTTGAGACCTTTTTGTAAATGAAATAATTTCAAATAGATCATTAAAACAACCACCACCACCCTACCTTTGGTGTACTAGTTACATCGTTAGGAATCTAGCCTCAACACTTTCAAGTGCTTGTAAGAATTTTGTTGTTGAGCAAATTCATTTTACATTTTTAAAATTAAATTTTATGTTTAAAAAAGCTTTAGATTACATAAATTTTACATAAAAAAATAAGGGATTCCCATATGCCCCACTCCTTCCCCCTCCCATGCTTTCCCACATTAACAACATCCTTCATTAGTGTGGTACATTTGTTACAATTGATGATCCCACATTGAAGCATTGCTACTAACCATGGACTACAGTTTACATCATAGTTTACACACTGTCCTGCACAATTTTATAAGTTATGACAAAATATAAAATGGCTTGTATCCATCACTGCAATGTCATGCAGGACAAATGCAGTATTCCAAAAATGCCCCCATATTACACCTATTATTTCCTCTCACATCCCTCAGGATCTCTGGTGGCCACTGCCTTTACATCAATGGTAAGAGTTCTTCCATTGCTAGAATAATAGGTCTATAGTAGAATAATAGTAAGTCTACTTTAGTCCATTGTTCATTTCCCAATCTTGAGTATTCTGGGATGGTGATGTCCACTCTGCTTCTGAGAGAGGGCTTAGATCCCATGGGAGCAGATAGAGCTATCTTGCTTGAAGTTGCAGACACTCTGTTCCTTGGGATGGGCATTGTCCATCATCATCTTTGTTGTCCTGGGTGAGTCCATCGAACTGGAGAGTAGGTGTTAGAACTCTTTTGAGATTCAGGACTTAACTGGCACATGGACGAACGAAAGAATTCTCTGGGACATATTTTTATCAAGTGTGATGCTAATTATAGGTTCAAATAAAAAGGGCAGAAGAGCCAGGTGTAGAGAACCTGTAAATGAGTCTAACTCTGTTACAGTGGGGAGCATACATTCCAAAGTAAGACCCACGGACAGGGTGCCAAATTCCTGAGTTGTCTGCCCTGCTTAATAGTTTCTGGATATCTCTAGAGCCCTCAGGAGCCCCGCTATTTGATGCAATATTTACTTTGGCAGTCAATGAGATCCTGCTGAAACTTGCATAAATGTAACCTCTGGAATGACCTCCCAACTCACTTTGAAATCTCTTAGCAATAAAAACTCACTTGTATTTACCATTTCCCTCTTTTGGTTAAGGTCTTTTTCCAGATGAATTGCTAGTTGGTGCTTGGTAATAATTGCTTGGTGCCAGGAAGTCTCCCCGGGAGTCATATCTCATGCCGAGAGGAAGGTAGTGCATTTATATGCTGAGTTTGGCTTAGAGAGAGCCCACATTTGAGCAACAAGGAGGCTTTCAGGAGTTAACTCTTAGGCAGTGTATAATACTAGGCTAAGTTGCAATTTCATGAGAAAAGTTTCATAAGTACAATCATCAATATCAAGGGCCTGGCATAATGGTCTGTTTTCCTTCACTTTTACTTTTTCTCAACTTTCACTTTTACTTTTACTTCCTTCACTTCACTTTTACTTTTCTATGTTCACTTCCCACATCATGACAACCCAGAAAGATTAGCAGATATCTGTCAGGTTTTCTGACCTTTCTGATGGTTCAATTGATGAATTAAAATGGTTGTGAAAATAGTTTTGGAAGCTTCTACAAACTACTGAACTGCCAATTGTGACTCCTCTCTTAAGAGCTAAAGGAATTCTCCCTTGGATAGATGAATAGTCTTAGTTTGTAATAGATGTAGATCTGACAATCTCAACCTTTTATCTGGAGTGTTAAGAAAATTTATGTTGTTATTGTTGACATGATTGGGTTGAAACCTTCCAGTTTGCCATATTTTCTATTTGTCCTATCTATTTTTCCCTTTTCTCTCTTATTTTGCTTTCTTTACGGTTTGAGTAGTTTTTATGATTCCATTCATCTCCTTTATTGTCTTATTAACTGTACTTCTTTGTTATAAGCGGTTGCTTTAGTATTTATCCTAGACATCTTTAACTTGTTACACTCTAACTTCAAGCAATATACCACTTCACATACAGAATAAGAATGTTAGAACATTATATTTTCATTTCTACTTTCCTGGCTTCTAAAAAGTAATTTATTTTTTATTTTACTAACACATATAACAAAATTTGCTATTTTAACCATTTTTAAGTGTACAATTTGGTGGCATTAATGAAATTTACAATGTTGTTCTACCATCACAAATATCTATCACCAAAACTTTTTCATCACTCCAAACAAACTCCATACTCATTAAAGAATAACAACCACCCCTCTTCCCAGCTCCTGGTAATCTCTAATTTTCTTTCTGTCTCTGTCAATTTACTTATTCTAGATATTGCATATAAGTGGAATCATTTGTCCTTTTATGTCTGGTTTATTTCACTTAGCATAATGTTTTCAAGGTTCATCCATGTTGTAGCATGTATCAGAACTTCATTCATTTCTACAACTGTTCCATTGTATGCATATTCCACAATTTGTTTATTCATTCATCTGTTGATGGAAACTTTTTTCCCCAACTTTTGGCTATTGTGAATAATACTGCTATGAACATTGGTATGTTATTTTTGTCATACTTTTTTCTATGTATGTCATAAACCCCACAATAGATTATAATTATATTTGCTTTAAATAGTTATCATTTAAAGAGATTTAAAAAAAATTACAGTTTTAAAAAATATTTACCCACATATTTTCCATTTCTGTTGCTTTTCATTTCTTGTGTCAATCCATTATTTCTACCTGCTATCATTTTCCTTCTTCCTGTAGGACTTCCTTCAGGAAGTACTGGTATGCTAGTGATGAATTCTTTCAATTTTGCATGTCTGAAAAGAGGAGAGGATGATGTTGAGCATGTTTTTATATATTTATTGGTCATTTGTATTTTGGGGGGAGAAATTTCTATACAAAGGTACCTATTTTTAAATTGGGTTATTTCTTGTTGACTTGTTATAGTACTTTTTATATTCTGGATTCTAGGCCCTTATTCTATGATTTTCAAACACTTTCTTTCCTTTGGGTTGTCTTTTCCCTTTATTGATAGTGTTCTCTGAAGCATAAAGGTTTTTAATTTTCATCAAGTCCTGTTTATTTATTTGGTTGCTTGTGCTTTTGGTGTCATATAAGAACCTATCACCTAATCTAAGTTCATGAAGATTCATACCTATGTTTCTTCTAAGCATTTCATAACTTTATTTCTTAAATTAAGGTCTTTGATGCATTTTGAGCTCAACTACCATTTCATACCCCAAATCTTCACCTTGTACTTGGTGATGTTCTAATCCATCTGGCTGATGCCCACACCTTCTCCTGGTGCAGGAGTTAATTCTTGTATATGGTGTGAGGTAGAGGTCCAACTTCATTCTTTCCATGTGGTTATCTGATCTTTAGCCTAGTTAATAATCAGCTTTCCAGCCCTGGGGCATGAACTCCCCCAGAGGCCAAACCCACATTTGTGGTCACCACCTACACACCTCAGCTCACCCAAAACCCAAATGATAAGCTAATCATCTCCATTACCTTCAGGTCCTTAGTCCCTTTTCCTTTTCATATGTGTGTGCTTTAAACTAAGCTAATCTTTGTTATTCTCATGCAAATTACATATTTTATACATTGTATTCTCATTAACACAGATTTATAATATTGCTTTACTAGATCATATTTTAAATTAAATATGAGAAATTACTTGCAAACAAAAATTCATTTATATTGTCTTTAATATTACCATGTAGTTGCCTTTACTGATGTTCTTTAATGCTCTGTAAATTTGAATTCCTGTCTAATGTCCCTACATTTCAGCCTGAAATTTCATCCTGTAGTTTTTTTGTAGAGTAGCTCTGCTAGTGATGAATTCTCTGTTTTTCTTTATTTGGAATGTCTTATTTTCTACTTTATTTTTAAAAGACAGTTTTGCTAGATATTTAATTCTTGATTTACAATCTTTTTATTTTATTTTATTTTATTTTTAAGGATTTATCCTGATGCTCTTGGCATTCATGATTTCTTATGAGAAATTAGCTGTTATTCTTACTGAGGATCCTTTACACAATGAGTTGCTTCTGTCTTGCTGCTGCCAAGATTCTTTCTTTATCTATGTATTTCCAAAGTTTAATTATATGAAATTTCTAGTTATACATCACTTTGAGTTTATCCTACTTGGAGTAGTCAAGCTTCTTGGATGTGTAGATTAATGCTTTTCATAATTTGGGATATTTTTAGCCACCATTTCTTCAAGTATTCTTTCTTCCCATTCTCTCTCTCTTATTATGGAACTCCCTTTATATATACTTTGGTGTTCTTGATGGTGTCCCACTGATCCCTCAGGGTCTGCTCTCTTTTCTTCATTCTTTTTTCTTTCTGCCCCTCTGACTGGACAGTCTCAGTGGACCTATCTTTAAGTTTTAAGATTCTTTTTTCCACCTGATCAAATGCTGTTGAGCCCCTCTTGTGAATTTTTCATTTCAGTTATTCCACCTTTCAACTCCAGAATTTGTTTTGTACCTTGTTATAATTTCTGTCTCTTTACGATATTCTCTGTTTGCTGAGACATCATCTCATATTTACTTTCTTTTTGTTCTTTGGCATAGTTTCCTGTAGTTCTTTGAACATATTTAAAATAATTTTTTAAAGTTTTTGTAGTAAGTCCAACATCTGGTATTCCTCAGGGACAGTTTCTATTGAATGTTTTTTTCCCTCTGTCTTTAGTTAGCCTGTTGATTGCCCCAACTTGTGTCTACTAGTTGAGGCAGCCACGCTGTAATTGTTTTTGACAAAATGCTCCTTAAGAAAAGGCTTTGCCCTGGACAAGTTGTGAGTCACATAAAATAAAGAGACAATCTCGTGAGTGGAGTGTTCAGAAATGCTACCCTCAAATAATGACAGTTACTTGGGAATTAGGCTTTGAAGGAACTCCAACCTCTTTCTCTCCTTCCATTGACTGCCAGGGTGGGGTTTGTTCCTATAATTTGGGGCTCTTGGTTTTTAAGACTATAGTGAAGGTGTATGTGTTTCTTGAATAAATGCTCCTGTGATTCCTGCAAGCCTTTGTTTAACTTCCAGAGTTCTGAAGTTGATTCTGAAAGAAAGTTGAACAATTTTTGCTATTATTCTCATTGCTTTTATGGATGAGAAAATTTTCAGAGGTCCTTACTCTGCCATTTTCAGTGACATCATAACATGATACATTTTTGGAAGGTATTTTTTGCTCTGTTTATAATTCTAGTTTGACAGGTTTTTTTTGTGTGTGTGTGTCTCACGACGAGGAATGTATGTAATGGAAAAAAATGCCTTTTTCTCTCTGGGTGCTTTAAGAATATCTCTTTATAACTAATTTTAGAAATCTAATTATTTTGTGTCTTGGGATGGTTTTCTTCATGTTGCTTTGGATTAACTGAGCTTTACAGTTAAATGTAGTTTTAAACCCCTGGGTTGGGTGTCTTCTGGCTGACTGGCAATTTTTGGACTCCTTGGCTTTTCTGTCACACGGCAATGAACATGCATGGCAATGTCTTCTTTCTCTTCTGGGTTCTGTTGACTTCTGGCTTCTGGCTGCTCCCTGTTGCTTCTCTCTCTGATATTCACTCGTATAAAGTCAGTTTATAAAAGAATCCAGTAATCTGGATTAAAGCCCAACCTGATTTAGTTGTGGCACATTTTAGCTGATCTTAAAGAGATCTTATTTACAATGGGTACACAACCACCAGAATGTGGACCAAGACCAAGAACATGTCCAAACTGGGTGACAATTCTGTCCACCCCATGTATCACATAAAGAGCCATAGAGAGGTAGAGAAGAGTCTGCAGCATGCAAGAATATATTATACATAAAGGAAAAACTGTTAAAAGATGATTTATTTAGTATGAGATCTTGAAGAAATGGAAGGAGGATTACTACTTGAAGTGGTTGGGAGGCAAGACTAGATAACCTATTTATTTTATTTTATTTTTAGACTTAGAATTACAGGCAGTTGGATGAGGGATGAGATTAAGTAAATAGATTTCCCCATAGAAAAGTAGTATTGGGAGAAATCACTTAATATTGGTGGAGTAATATATATGGTTCTGGATTGTGTTTCTTTTTCTGTTTTAATGTGAGGGGATAAGTGGTAGAATAGATTGGAAAATTCTCTTTAAGATGCCTCATGACCTGATCATCTAGATCTTTTTCTTGCATACACTGCTAACTTTCTTCTTTTAATTTTTTAATTTTTAAAAAGGTACTTAGATTACATAAATGTTACACAAAAAATATAGGGATTCCCCTATGCCCCATTTCCCACACCTCCCACAACCTCCCACATAAACATCCATCATTAATGTGGCACATTAATCGCAATTGATAAACACATCCTGGGGCTTTGCCATTGAGCATGGACCATAGTTCACATTGTATGCTACACTCTCTCCCACACAGTTTTGCATGTTATGTGATGATATAAGATGGCCTATATCTGTCATTGCAGTGTCATTCAGGATGATTCCCAAGTCCCAAAAAAGACCCTGTATTACAACTGTTTTTCCCTCTCCCTGCCCCTAGAGCCTCCAGGGGCCACTGGCTCCACTTCAATGTTGTAATTTCTTCCATTGCTAGAACCACAATATGTCTATAGTAGAATACCAGTAAGTCCACTCTAGTCCATAGCTCTTCACCCAATCATGAAAATTCTGCAATGGTGATGTCCAGTTCACCTCCAATTAAGAGGGGGTTTATATCCCATGGGGAAGATGGATGGGGCTATTCTGCCTGTAGCTGCAGACTTGCTCTGTTCCCTGGGACGGCTTTTGTCCATCATCATCTCCCTGCCAGTTGTCCTGGATGAGTCCAATGAACTGTAGAGTAGGTTTTGCAGCTTCACTGAGGTTCTGGGCCCAGCTAGCACATGGATAGACCAAAGACTCAAGTATCTGGACGTATACCTACAGACTCCAGCACCAAGTATAGGTGTAAATAGAAGGGACAGAAGAGCCATGTGCAGGGAAGACATAATTGAATCCAACTCAGTCACTTTCAGGAGCACAAATGCCAAGGTAGGGCCGACTGTCAAGGCACCAAACTCCGGAGCTATCCACCCTGACCATAGGACGTGGGTGTCTCCAGAGCCCTCAGGAGCCCCACTATTTGGGGTGGTATCCACTTTGGAAGTCTATGAAGTCCTGCTGAGATGTGTATAAGCGTTACCTCTAGGATGACCTCCCGACTCACTTTGAAGTTTCTTAGCCATATAAACTCATTTGTCTTTACCTTTTCCACATTTTATTTGAGGTCTTTTTCCAGCTGCATTGCTGGGTGGTGCTTGGTAGCAATCCCTTGGTGCCAGGGAAACTCATCCCCAGGAGTCATGTTGCATGTTGTGGGGAAGGTAATGCATTCATATGCTGAGTTTGGCTTAGAGAGAGGCCATATTTGAGCAACAAGGAGGCTCTCAGGCGGCAACCCTTAGGCACCGCATAACAAAAGGGTAACTTTCAATTTCAAGAGCAAAGACTCATAAGCCTAGTCATCAATATCAAGGGTCCATCAGTGGATCATCCTCCTTTGCCAGTCACTGCCCCTGAACTTGGGGGACTGTTGCTGCTCCCTTAGGGACTGTGGCAGAGCTCTCCAGGATGGGAATTCAGTATTCTCTCATTTATTTTGTGAGTCTCCACCACTGTGACAATGCCCCATGAACATTTGAACATTTTTATATATCTTATATGCCTGCTTAGGTGAAATTCCTCCCATGCATCTCCCAGCCCTGACACCCCACACCAACATTCCTACCCCACTCTAGTTGTAACCCTTTTGTGGTCCAAAGCTTCTTCAAAGATGAAGCCATTCCAATAGCCAAATACAATTAATAGGAAAATGAAATAATAATGATAAGTTTGAATATAAGAGATAAAATACATGAAAATTAACAAAAACTAAAAATAAAATTAAAAGATTGGTATATTAAAAAAATGAAAAATATTTTTAAAAAGTTTTTTGACATTTTGCCTTTCATCACTGTAATATCTGGTGTCCTGTCTGTATGGTAGCACCTTCCCCCACTCACTCCCCAGTGTATCACTATATTTCATTTTGTTTTCAAAGAAGTTTTAGGTCAAAGCAAAGTCACACACAGAATTCAGGGGACTCTCATATACCCAACATCCTTCCCCTTTCTTCCCCACCTTATTAATACCTTTTTGTATGTGGATGGTAACTTTGTTATAACTGATATACATATAGTGAAACATAGCTACTAAACATGGTCAATAGTTTACACTATGGTTTACATTTTAGACCATACACTTTTATAAATTTTGATGATATTTACCCTGTCCTGTGTCCATCACTGTAATATCATGCAGAACAATTCCACTGCTCACTAAATAACCCCTGTTCAATCTATTCTATTCCTCCCTCCCCATTCCCGTGGGGCCCACAGTGACCCCCCGGTTTGACTCGTTAGATGACAAGATTCATGGTTACATGCAGCAAGACTGAGGTCTTGACACGGGTTTGTCCTCCCCTATTAGGAACTGCCCTTGCGCTCGAGAGACTCCTGCCTATTTCTGAACAAATTGGTTCTCCCGAGGATGGGAGTTCAACTTCTTCCTGCTTATTATGTGGGTCTCCACCTACTAATACAACACATTATGACAGAATGATCACACAACTCCCTCAAAGCCTGCTCCAGGTGCACCCTGTCCCGAATGTCCCTCACATCTAACCCCCTAAACCAGTAACCCTTCTTCGTCATATTGCCATACGAGCATTGCCAACGATGTACTTTCAACCACATCCCCACAAATCCCCAGTGTTCACCTGTTCTCTCTCCCAACCTTCCCCCAGTACCCTGGACCTTCTAACTCACCCTTCCCAATCTATCCACCTGTCAACCCTGCACCACCCAACCCAATAATATCACTACCCTCCTGTCTTTTCCCTTCAATATGCAACTATACTCTTTCACCTTACCACAGATTACATCCGTATGGGTGATGGCTCACAACCTTCTCTTCTCTTTCTATTTCTTGTAGACCTATCTTCCAGACAATAACTCTCTGAGATGACTCAATTTCCTTAATTCATATCAGCGAGGTCATGTACTGTTCATCCTTCAATGCCTGGCTTGCTTCACTCAACATAAGGTCCTCAAGATTCATCCACGTTATCCTGTGTGTTAGCATTTTATTCCTTCTTACAGCTGAGTAATATTCCATTGTATGTATGTACCACATTTTGTTTATCCATTCATCTGTTGATGGAAACCTGGGTTGATTCCAACTTTTGGCAATAGTGAATAATGCTGCTATGAACATTGGTGTGCATATATCTTTTCATGTCTTTACTGTCAATTCTCCTGGGTATATACCCAGCAGTGGGATTGCTGGATCATATGGCAGTTCTGGAGTTGGTTGTTTGAGGAAACACCCAACTGTCCTCCACAATGGCTGGACCATTCTACAATCCCATCAGCAGTGGATGAAGGTTTCCATCCCTCCACATCCTTTCCAACACTTACAGTCCTCTTTTTTTTTTTTTTTTTTTTTTAATAACTGCCATTCTAATGGTATCTCACTGTAGTTTTGATTTGCATTTCCTAATACCTAATGACGTTGAGCATCTTTCCATGTCCTTTTTAGGCATTTTTATTTCCTCCTTGGAGAAGAGTCTTTTCAGATCACTTGCCCATTTTTTAAATGGGTTGTTTGTCTTTTATTTTTGAGTGTAGGATTTCTTTATATATGCAGGATATTAAGCTCCTATCAGATATATGGTTGCCAAATATTTTCTCCCAATTGGGTAGGCTGCCTTTTTATTTTCTTGATAACATCCTTTGAGGTGCAAAAGTTTTTAATTTTGAGGAGATCCCATTTATCTATTTTTTCTTTTGCTACTCGTGCTTTGGGTGTGAAGTTCATGAAACCATTTCCTATTACAAGGTCCTGTAAATGCTTCTCTACATTATCTTCCAAGGACTTTATGGTCTTGGTTCTTATATTTAGATCTTTGATCCATCTTGAGTTGATTTTTGTATAAGGTGTTGAGATGGTGTTCCTGTCTCATTCTTTTGGATATGGATATCCAGTTCTCTAAGCACCATCAGGTGAAGAGGCCATTCTCTCCCAACTGAGTGGGGTTGGTGGCCTTGTTGAATATCAGATGACTGTGTATGCGAGAATCTATATCAGACTCTCAATTCAGTTCCATTGGTTGGTATGTCTATCCTTGTGCAAATACCATGCAGTTTTGACCACTGTAGCTTTGAAGTATGTTTTAAAGTCAGGTAGTGTGATACCTCCAATTTCATTTTTCTTTTTCAATATGTCCTTGGTGATTCAGGGCCTCTTACCCTTCCAAATAAATTTTATAGTTTTTCCAATTCATTAAAAAATGCTGTGTTGATTTTTATTGGGATTGCATTAAATCTGTAGATTAGTTTCAGTAGGATAGATAAATTAATGATGTATAGTCTTCCTATCCATAAACAGGGGATATTCTTCCATTTATTTAAGTCCCCTTTGATTTCCTTTAACAGTATTGTGTAGTTTTCTGTATATAAGTCCTTTCCATATTCAGTTAAATTTATTCCTAGGTATTTGATTCTTTTAGTTACAATTGTAAATGGTATTTTTTTCTTGAATTCCTCAGATTGCTCGTCATTTGGTGTACAGAAATGCTACTGATTTTTGCACGATGCTCTTATAGCCTGCGTCTTTACTGAATTCATTTATAAGTTCTAGAAGCTTTGTTGTAGATTTCTCAGGGCTTCTATGTATAGGATCATGTCATCTGGAAATAGTGAAATTTTCACTTCTTTCTTTTCAATTTGGATGCCTTTTATATCTTTTTCTTGCTTCATTGCCTGAGCAAGTACTTCTAACACAATGTTAAATAGGAGCAGTGATAGTGGGCATCCTTGTAATGTTCCCAATATTAGAGGGAAAGCTTTTACTATTTCACCATTGAAGATGATGTTAGCTGTGGGTTTTTCATACATACCCTTTATCATGTTCATAAATTTTCTTTCTCTTCCTATCTTTTGCAGTATTTTTTAACCAGGAAAGGGTGCTGTATTTTGTTGAATGCTTTTTCTGCATCTATAGAGATGATCATGAGATTTTTTTCTTTCAAACTGTTTATGTGGTGTAGTACATTGATTGATTTTCTTATGTTGAACCCTCCTTGCATGCCCAGGATGAAACTCACTTGGTCATGGTGTATAATTCATTGGATATGTTGTTGAACGCGATTAGCAAGTATTTTGTTCAGAATTTTAGCATCTAGGTCATTAGAGAGATTGGTCTGTAATTTTCCTTTATTGTGGCATCTTTGTTTGGCTTTGGTATTAGGGTAATGTTGGCATAATAGAATGAGTTAGGCAATATTCCGTCTACTTCTATTTTTTGGAAGAGCTTAAGCAGGATTGGTGTTAGTTCTTTCTGGAATGTTTGGTAGAATTCACCTGTGAAGCCATCTGGTCCTGGGCTCTTCTTTTGATAACTGGGTCTATCTCTTTATCTGTAATTGGACTGTTGAGTTTATCAATTTCTTCTTTCATCAGTGTAGGCTGCTTGTGAGTTTCTAGGAATTTGTCCATTTCCTCTAAATTATCATTCTTGTTGGCATATAATATTTTGAAGTATCTTCTTTGATACTCTTTATTTCTGTGGGGTCACTGGTGATATCTCCTTCCTCATTTCTTATTTAGTATATTTGCATCTGCTCTCTCTTTTTCATTGTTAGTCTGGCTAAGGGTTTGTCAATTTTATTGATCTTCTCGAAGAACCACCTATTGTTTTTTTTTTTTACATTTTTCTAGTGCTTTCTTATTTTCTATTTCATTTAGTTCTGCTCTAATCTTTGTTATTTTTTCTTTCTACTTCCTTTGGGGTTAGTTTGTTGTTGTTTTTCCGATTCCTCCAGGTGTGCAGTTAGGTCTTCCATTTTAGCTCTTTCTTTTTTTTTGATATATACATTTATGGATATGAATTTCTATCTCAGTACAGCTTTTGCACCATCCCATAGATTTTGATATGTTGTGTTGTCCTTTTCCTTCGTTTCAAGGTAGTTACTGATTTATTTTGTGATTTCCTTCTTGACTCACTGTTTGTCTAAGAGTGTGTTGCTTAGCTTCCATATCTTTGTACCTAATTTGATTCTCTGACCCTTACTGACTTCTAATTTCATTTCATTGTGCTCAGAGAAATTACTTTGTATAATCTCAATCTTTCTGAATTCATTGAGAGTTGTTCTGTGGCCTAGCATGTGGTCTATCTTGAAGAATGATCCATGTGCACTCGAGAAGAATGTGTATCCCACTGTATGTGGGTGTTACGTTCTGTGTATGTCTATTAGGTCCAGATCCTCTAATGTATTATTCACAGTCTTTGTTTCTTTTTTGATTCTCTGTCGAGATGTTCTGTCTAATGATGATAATGTTATATTCAAGTCCCCCACTATACTTGTAAAGGCTTCTATTTCTCCACTTTGTCTTTCCAGTGTTTGCCTCATGTATTTTGCGACACCCTGATTAGGTACATAAATGCTTATTATCATTTTTCCTTCTGGAAAGATTACCCCTTTTACTAATATATAGTGTCTGTCTTTGTCTCTTATAATAGTTTTGCATTTAAAGTCTATTTTGTCCAATATTAGTATAGCTACTCCCGCCCTTTTCTGGTTATGGTTTGCTTGTAAAATTGTTTTCCAGCCATTCACTTTCAGTCTCCTTGAATCCCTGGGTCTAAGGTGGGTTTCTTGTAGACAACAAATAGATGGGTCATATTTCTTTATCCATTCTGCCAATCTGTGTCTCTTGACTGGTGAGTTTAATCCATTAACATTCAGTGTTATTACTCTCAAGGAATTTCTTACATCAGCCATATTTTCTTTGGATTTATGTATGTCACATATCATTTTTATTTCTCTTTTTGTCTTTTTCATTTTCTTACACTCTCCTCCAACTCTCTCTCTCCTGTTTTTTCCTTTCAACCTGCAGAATTTCCTTTAGTATTTCTTGTAGGGCCGGTTTCTTATTTCATAGTGTCTTAATTTTTGTTTAGCTGTGATTATTTTGAACTCTCCATTATTTTTTGCTGTATAGAAAATTCTTGGCTGGAAGTTTTTTTCTTTTAGTACCTTGACTATGTCATACTACTGCCTTCTTGCCTTCATGGTTTTAGATGAGAAATCAGCACTTAATCTTATTGGGCTTCCCTTGTATGTGATGGTTCTCTTTTATCTTGCTGCCTTCAGGATTTTCTCTTTGTCTTGAGTATTGGACATTTTGACAAGTATATGTCTTGGAGTAAACCTGTTGGGATTTATACTGTTTTTGGTACACTGTGCTTCCTGTACATGCATGTCCAACTCTTTCACCAGGGTAGGGAAGTTTTCAGCTATTATTTCCTTTAACAATCCTCTGTTCCCTTTCCCTTCTCTTCTCCCTCTGGGATGCCTATAATGCTTATATTTGTGTGTTTTGTGTTGTCTCTGCTGGATTTTTTCTATCTTTTTATCTATCTGTTTTACTATCTGTTTGATTTCAATTGTACTGTCTTCCACATCACTAATAGTTTTTCTGCTTGTTCAAATCTGCTGCTATGTGATTCCAGTGTCTTTTTGATTTCTTGGATTGTGCCATTCATCACCATCATATCCATTATCTTTTTACGTATGTTTATAATTTCTTTGCTATGCTCTCCCATTGTCTTCTTAGTATCCTTAATCTCTTCCTTCACTTCATTAAGTTGGTCCATGATATTTGTTTGGACAGCTTTGATTAGTTGTTTGATGCTCTGCATCCCTTCCTGGTTTTTAGTTTGTTCATTGGACTGGTCCATGTCTTCCTGTTTCTTAGTATGTTTTGTAATTTTTTGTTGCCCTCTGGTCATCTTTTTATCTTGTTGGGTTTATTCAGTTGGTTAGCTTTTCTTTCTGCTCTAGAGCTTTATTTAGCTGCTGGTTTTGTGTGTGTGTTAAGTTTTCTCTTTGTAACTTTGTTCTTCTAGTTTTATTTCCTTGCTGTGTTCTATGTTCCCTTGAAGGAAAACAATTTAGCCAGAGAAAGTGAAAGAGGTAAATAAAGAGCAAGGATAATAGTAATAATAATAAGAAAAGTTAGAAGACAGGCCATATAAGACTTAGTAAAATGAATATTCAGTTCATGTAAGCAGTGTAGAGGAATAGGAATAAAAAAATGGAGTACCTACAATGAAATGGGATACCAAATAGAGAAAAAGATATGGAATGTTTTAAAAGGCCAGAATGATGAGGAGAGAGAGAAAGTGAAAAGAAAGGCCAGAAAGAAAAAAGTTAATTAAAAAAAGAAAAAAGAATAGACAAGATAGAAATCAAAATCAGAAAATTTGAGGCATAAGTAAAGAAAGGTGGAATGTAAGAGCCACAACAGAAAGCAGAAGATAGAAAGATGAAGGAAGGAAAAGAGATAGCATTGGTAGACAAAATAAGTATACACAGAAAATGTGAAATCAAGGAAGAAGAAGCACAGCAAAGAAGAAACAAGCTAACAGCATATAATTTAAAAAAAGGCAGGGTGGAGGAAAGAGGAAAGAAAAACAAGAAACAAAGAAAACCAAACCCACAAGCAGTCAAACAAAGCTAAGGAAGAACAGCGTTCCTTCTTGGGCCCTTGTGGAGTTTCTCAGGCTGCCTGTGTTCATCAATCAATTACGCTGCAGTCTTGTCTCTGCAGGTTTTGAGGCAGGTTTTAGCGAGTAAACTGTTTTAAAAAAATTTTTTAAGTGACCTTTTTTGGGGGGGGGGGGTGGGTGGGTGGGAATAAGGGACCCAAAAGAAACTAGTTAAAAAATAATGTCTGTTTTCCCTGTCCTAAAGTATCAGCTAGATGTTAGATATCCTGGTGGATTACTAATCTTAGAGGAGCAGGGAATCAAACTAGGGATCTTGAATATTCAAGGTGGCAACTCCTCCACTGAGCTACCTTTCTAATTGGGTTTGAAAGCTCTTCAGAAAGCTATTCAGTCACTTTCCTTTGGGCAGGTTTGACTTTCCTAGGGCAGCAGGATTCAGCAGTCTGTGTGAGCTGATACCCTCTCTTGTCTCCTGGTCAGGTTGAGTTCTCTTTTGAAATTCAAATGAGACCCTGATGACTGTTCTCCACACAGAAATGATTCTCAACACTTTTCTAGACCACCCCTCCTCCCTGGGGGCCCTAAATAGGCTCTTGAAAACTTATTAAGTGCTTCCCACTGCCTAACTCCCTTAGGGGAGTTGAAATTCCTATAGTCCTAGGTGTGGAACTATTAAATTGGTTGACTCCACCCTCTCTCAACCAAGCTGCTATATCTGAGGGCAGTTAGGTAAATCAGGCTTCCTCAGCAGATTCACCTCTCCCCTCTGCCTGGTGCCACCTTGAACCGGGTGGTGTGCTCCCCAAAGCTTAAAGGGGGTCCACGCAACCAAACCCACAGAAAGGAAATCCCTCTCTGCCCCTTGCCAGAACCCTCCCACTCTCAGAGAATGCTCCCTATTGCTGGGTGGCTGGCAGGAGTTGGGGCTCACCCTGGTCCTTTGGCCTGAGGGTGGGACTTAGCCATCCACCATTTCCAGGCATGGGGCTAAAAACTCATGGTTTTATCTTGAGCAATCTATCTCCCTGCCCAGCTCCCTCCAGATCCATGCCCCAAAGTTTCCCACTCCATGGGCTCCCAGAACAGCTCACTCAGGCAGTATCCTGAGCCAATCAGCCATCTTTTGTGAGAAAGATGGTGAGCACCCACTTAAACCAATGACATCTTGCCTCCTTCTATCCACTGCTAACTTTCTTAAGCCCAAAGAGACAAACACTTTATAATTTTATAAACTTTATAATTCAGTAAGTGTTTGCTGAATTCATAAGTTTTAAGGTTTTTTTTTTCTGCCACATTTTGTATAGCATTTTATCTATCTATCTATCTATCTATCTATCTATCTATCTATCTATCTAT
>JAKSZT010053804.1:2204250-2230110 GCA_026826555.1 Tolypeutes matacus | reverse complement strand
CAGTTGTGGGGTGCCTAAGGGTTGCCACCTGAGAGCCTCCTTGTTGCTCAAATGTGGCCTCTCTCTAAGCCAAACTCAGCATATGATTGCATTACCTTCCCCCCAACGTGGGACATGACTCCCAGGGATGAGCCTCCCTGGCAACGAGGGATTAATCCCATATGTGATTTTGAGACAAGTGACCAATAATTTATGGACTTAAAGTATCATATTTCTATCACAAAACATACAACTATATTTATTACATTTTAAAAAGTAAAAGATGACATTAGCACTATAAAATAAAATAAATTAGAAGGTTGAATTATATAATATATTATTTTTTATATAACAATTATTATATATAATTCTTATTATATAGTCAAAATTGTAATCCATTAAGGACATGGTTACACATTTAACAAAATATAAGGTAAATAATTTTAGAAGTTAAACATACAATCAACAAATTAAGTGGAAATGTAAACTCTGATTTTTTTTCAATTTATCAGAATGAAAAATTATATATATATATGTTAATGAATATATTAACATATCTAATAAATTGTTAAGTAAATAATATTGCAAAAGAAAAAATAAAGTGTATTATTCAGCCAAAAGGGGTGCTGATGCAAAATACCAGAAATCAGTTGGTTTTTATAAAAGGTGTTTATTTGGGGTAGAAGTCCACAGTTACCAGGCCATAAAGCATAAGTTTCTTCCCTCACCAAAGTCCATTGCCATGTGTTGGAGCAAGACAGCTGCTGGTGTTTGCCAGGGTTCAGGCTTCTTAGGTTCCTCTCTTCCCGGGGCTGTGTTTCTCTCTGGGCTCAGCACCTGTTTCCTCCACAAGGTCAGCTGTAGACTATGAGGCTCTCTAGGCTTTGTCTCTCTCCACAAGGCCAGCTGTAGACTGCCAGGCGAATGGCTCATCTCTTTTCCCGGGGCCTTCTCTCCTTCCTCACTACCAAGCTCTTTTATTTCCCAGGGCTCCAGCTCAAGACTCCTAAATCAGAACACCACTTCAAAACTTAAACTCTATCCTTTGCCATGTCTTTTATCTTTGAGACCATACCCACCAAAGGGCAGGGCTCAACACCCTACTGACATGGCCCAGTCAATGCCCTAATCATAACTTAATCATGCCCAGATGAATAGACCAGTTTACAAGCATAATCCAATATCTACTTTTGGAATTCATAACTATATCAAACTGCCAAACTGCTATATAAATATACCACAAGTAAATGGGAAACTATAATATGATTTTTTTCAATTTATCAGAATGAAAAAGTAGGAATATTTTTCTTCTGTGTAATTAATAATAAGAGCTCCAATTTAGAACCTATTTGAGTAAACATAAGTCTCATTATAAATAGAATTGCTGTTTTGATCACATTGTTAGTTACAAATATAGGCAAATATATCTGTACAAGAATGTTGCAGCATATTTTCAATAGTTAATTTATAAAAATAGTACATGAACAAGGTTTAAAAATAAAATAAGACCTCTGGATTACGAGAATCATATAAAATTTCCAGAAGGAGGAAATCTATACCTACACACTAGAGATTAGTGGTTTCTGGGACTGGGAATTGGAAATGAAGGTTATTTGTAGAAGATATGAGAGAGATCTTGAATTATGAATATGCACACTAAATATGTAACTATCTGATTCGTTTGAAACTAAATAACATGAAAATGTCATGAAATAACTGAATTTTGAAATAGAAAGGAAATTCTTGAAAATTAGTGCCTTGGCTGTGATATTTGCTAGCTAAATCTTCTTGTGACTCTTACATTTGCATGGTATTGAAAATAACGATCGCATATCTGTTATTTTGGATTTTAATTTTGAAGCCAATGATTATCAGTGTTTTTAATAAAAGTTTATTTTATTATTCTACTATTTTATCAAACCCATTTTGGAAAATCTTTGATAAAAATATTTTTATAATCCTACAGTCTTCTGGCTACCATTTAAGATCTGATACTCATTCTCAGCACTTTTCTCAGAGCCTCAACCACTTCCTTGTTCCTCAGGCTGTAGATGATGGGGCTCAACATGGGGGTTAGAATGTTGTACAAGATGGAGACAGGCTGGATTTCCTGTGCTGTATACTGGGTTGGAGGTATCATCAGAAGAAAGAACCCTGAACTCAAATAGAGACTCACCACAGTGATATGGGAGAAGCAGGTGGCCAGGGTTTTGTTCCATCTTTCTGGGGATCTCATATGAAAGACACACTAGAAAATGAGGCTGTAGGAAGCCAAAATGAGTCCAAAGGGGAGGAGGATGAATACAATTCCTGTGACAAACAAAATCATTTCATACAGAGAGGTATTCTCACAGGAGAGTTTCAAGATAGCTGGGACCTCACAGAAGAAATGATGAATTTTTTTGGAGTCACAGAGTGGAAAGTGCATGGTATACACAGTGTGGGCCAAGGAATTTAGGAACCCCACAACCCAGGTGAGAGTAGCCATCTGTATACATACTCTGGATTCATGATGACTGAATACCTCAGTGGGTTGCAGATGGTGACATAGCGATCACAGGACATCAGAATCAAGAGGATACATTCAGAGCCTGCCATGGCTATATAAAACAACATCTGTACTCAACAGCCAAACTGTGAAATGGTTGTTCTCTGGACCCAGAAGTCAGTAACCATCTTAGGAATAGTGTTGGAGATGAGAATTAAATCCATAGCAGAAAGATGGCTGAGAAGCAAGTATATGGGAGTGTGGAGTCATGACTCCACCCAAATTAGAATGATCAAGATGATGTTTCCAGTGAGGGTGACAATGTAGCTCAGGAAAATGATGTTGATAAGGAAGTTGACACTCCTCATATGAGGAAACAGTCCAAGGAAAATGAGATCTGTGGTTGATGTGTCATTTCCTCTCCTCATTCTGATGTTAGTGCTGAGGTAGTCTAGAGAAAACAGCTACAGTGTGAGGAATGGAAATTTCTTAATGGACATTTCTTTTATATCAGTTTGTAAACGCACACTGCATTTCTATGTCAAACTCGGGTATTAGCCTAGATCCATGTCTTTAGTATTTAACTAGGGTGGTACATTACAAAGGTCAACTAGGAACTCCTGATTTAATTGTGAATTTGTGTTTCCAATACTTTGGAGGTTAAGTATTAGTTTATAGGAGATAATATGAACATAGAAACACGTTTTCAGACACCCAAGGGCCAAAAAAGTGTAATGGATGTTTCTTAAGGGAATTGAGTTCCTTGACTTTAATTAATATTAAATCATAGCATAAATACTTTTACTTTCCTCCTATCTCAAAGTCTTTTGATAATATGTTAATTTCTCTCCTGCGATATTTTGAGAAAAATGTATAGTTTTCCACTTGGGTTTCTTGACTCATTCCCCACCCTCCTCTCTCTTTGTAACTAAATACTTTCTCTTTGAATAGAAACCAAAATATGTAGTAGTTGCCTTGTGATTTCCTTACTTTATTAAATAATACATGCTTTTTAAATTCTTTATTTTAATGATATGAAGTAAACCAATAACCTTTTGAATCATTTACTTTGGTGAAGTGGAAATGGGAATGAGGAACTTGATTTCATTTGGATATTTACTTTGTTGTTTTTACATTACAGATTAAATTTCAAGTCACTATCCTGGACTTCCCTTGAATAGTCATGCCTTGGAACAAAATACCTCCCTTGATTCCTGAAACTCTCTAGCTGTTTCCTATTTCTCTAACTAACTTCTTAGAAAGACTTCCATAAGAATTATCCATAGTTGGTATCCTTTAAGTTTTTTTTAATGTTTTTTTTAACTTTGTTGTAAAAGAAGTTTTAGATTACACAAACTTTACATAAAAAATGTAGGGGATTCCCATATACCCCACCGGCTCCCCCTCTCACATTTTCCCCTGCTGATAACATCTTACATAAGTATGGTAAATTTGTTACAATTGATGAACAAATACTGAAGCATTGCTACTAACCATGGCCTATATTCTTGGTATATTTTCCTCTCACTTGCTATTTTTTCTTCCTCCCACTCTAGTCAGACACTCTTCCCTTAAACACCACTGACCACTGAAGTGACAAACACATGAACTGACTCCATTAGGCAGCAGCATTTATAACTGTTGACTGAGCCCTCCTTCTTGAAGCACAGTATCTTCTTGGTTACTGGGACACTTTTGCTGCTTTGTCCACCAAACTCACTGGCAGCACCTTCTCTGCTCCTTTGATAGACCCTGTTTTTATACAATCTCTCAATGTTAAAGCACCTCAGCTTTCTTTCCAAACCTCCCTCTCTCCAGCCTTGTGATCTCCATAAATCTTCTCAAAGAGTCTGATGATTTTAAATATCTATATTCCAATGACTAACAAATATGTCCAGTTATAACACCTCCCTGAGTTAATGGACAAATATATCCATTTGACTAGTAACAACTCTACTAAATGAGCAATAGGCAGCTCAAATTTCACCTGGCCAAAATACAACACTTCATAAATATTCACTGACAACTATTCCTCTTCAGTCTTTTTCTATGTTAATAAAGGACCATTATCCTCCCAATTGTACAGGTGATTCATCATCTAGGGGGTGATTCCGAATGTTTCTGTAACTTAATCCCCATATACAGGCTATCCACAAGTCCTTTGGACTCTATCACAAACATATATACCAATTTCAAACCTTTCTCTTCATATCCAATTTAATTACTTTTCTCATCTAAGCCACCAAACATTTCTTCACAGTACTTTCTCATTAGTTCCCTGACTGTTCTTCCTACTTCCTTTTGTGACACAATTCATGCTCTAGAAGTCTGAGTGATATTTTCAAAATGAAAATCATGTCATGCCATGCCCTTGCTTAAAACAACAATTCTTTTCATCATGCTTAGAATAATTGCAGATTTCTTTCTTGGTTTATACTCTCAACAAAAGTGGCATAATCTTTTTTTGAGAAATACACCAATTCTTTGAACAATAAGCAAATAGTGAATCTCATCAACCATTTTTTTCTGTTTGGATTTCAGGGTAATCATCTAATATAATCAAATCTTGAATTACATTTTGATTCAAAATCGATTAATTCATATTCTTCCATCTATATGAGGTTATTTCTGTATAGTTTTATTTATTTATTTATTTATTTATTTATTTATTTATTTATTTATTTTTTACCGGGAGGTCCCAGGGATCAAACCCAGGTCCCTCCATATGGCAGATGGAAGCCCAACCATCTGAGCCACATCTGCCCCCTCTGTATAGTTTTAAATGTGTTCTCCTTAAGGATTTGATGTAAAAGGGTATAAATTATTGTTAAATAGTTCAACAGAATTTTATAGAAGCAGAAAATGAATTTGCAAAATACAGCACCCTTTCCTGAGAAAAACTCTGCTAAAGATAAGATAGAAGTAAACTTTCTGAACATGATAAAGGGTATATATGAAAAACCCACAGCTATCATCATATACAATGGTGAAATCCTAAAAGCTTTCCCTCTAAGTTCAGGAAGAAGACAAGGAAGTCCACTATCACTGTTTCTATTTAATATTGTGTTAGAAGGACTTGCTCAAGCACTGAGGCAAGAAAAAGATACAAAAGACATCCGAATTGGAAGGGAAGTAAAAATTTCACTATTTGCAAACAACATGATCCTATACATAAAAGCCCTGAAAAATCTACTACAAAGATTCTATAACTTATAAATGAGTTCAGTAAAATCACAGGCTATAAGATCAATGCTCAAAAATCAGTAACATTTCTGTACACCAATAACAAGAAATCTGAGGAGAAAATCAAGAAAAAAATACCCTTTACAATAGTAACTAAAAGAATCAAATACCTAGCAGTAAATTTAAAGATGTAAATGATCTATACACAGAAAACTGCACAACACTGTTAAAGGAAATCAAGGAAGACTTTAATAAATGAAGATTATTCCCTGTTCATGGATAGGAAGCCTAAACCTCATTAAGATAACCATCCTACTGAAACTAATCTATAGATTTAATGCAATCCTGATAAATTACAACACAGCTTTTATTACTGAATTGGAAAAACTAACTACCAAATTTATTTGGAAGGGTAAGAGGCCCCAAATAGACAAAGACATATTGAAAAAGAAAAATGAAATTGGAGGAATCACACTACATGACTTTATTTTATTTTTTTAATTCAGCATTCATTTTATTTTGGTTACAAAATGGCCAAACACAAAGTTAAAAAACACACGAACACACACACAAGTTTTTATTCCTTTTGTTGCAGTAAATAAATACCATCACATTTCATATGCTTGTCTATAAAAGCATTTCTAAAAATGTCATTTACTGGATTCAACAGTGTAATCTTTTCGGCTTTTCAATTGCAGATGTCATTCGGTAGATCATTTTCTTTTATTAACTTTTTTTTAAAGCACTAGGGCTCAAGCAACTTTGGAAAAAGGCTGCTGGTGAGCTTAAAATTCTGATTCTAAGTGGTAGCATTTAAACAGGTTAAACTAAACACAATCAGGTCTTAACTTGCTTTATTTAAGAGGAGAATAAAGATTTTCTTTTGTAAAAATTGCCCCCAAAATTCATAAGCATTCAATCCCACTTAAAAAGTTGGTCTTCCTTCGTGGGAATTAACAAGGAGGAAAGGTATTTGGGGAGAAAACAAAACAAAAAACAAAACACAAATGGCTCCTGTGACATACTGAAAACCAAGCATGATCTGAAACAGTGTTCATTTTGTACATTTCCAGTTTGGCCCTTGGGAGTTCTGAAAAAGGAAAGCTGTTCAGTCATGGAAACCTATGTTTCTGAAAAGATAGGACATGGACTCCTCATTGTGAATCTGACGGATGGCTTCTGAAAGTATCATGCTGATGTCCACGGTTTTAATTTTGGGGCACTGGAGTTTCTGGATTTCATGTGGAATTGTATTGGTAACCACCACCTCCTCGATGGCAGACTCTTCAATCAGCTGGGGAGCGTCGGAGGACAACAGGCCATGAGTGGCCATCACGAAGATTTTATAGGCGCCTCTTTCCTTCAGGGTCTCTGCTGCAGCAAGAAAGCTGTCAACGTCATGGATAATGCCATCCACAATGATGGCGATCTTTCCTCCGACGTCGCCGACAACCGTGATTGGGGGTTTTTCTTTGGGAATCAGCATGGGGATGTCCAGGCTGGGGTGGATGGTGGCCACGTTCCTGACCATGGGCGGGGAATGCCTCCTGTCCACCAGGTCGGACTCGGCGTCCTGCGCCTCCCGGTGAATCACCGCGATGCCCAGGCAAAACCGCTCGGCAAATGACTGTGCGGTTTTGGCAGAGGCTGGAGATTTCGCCACAATCACTGTGTTCCTGTAATCCGGAATCTCTTCTTGAATACACTGTAACAAGAAGGGGATGCTCTTAAATTATCAACAGGAATATTGAAGAAGCTTTGGATTTCCTTCTGGTGTAAATCCATAGTAATAAGATGAATTAGACCAGCTTTGCACATCATGGAAGCCAGCAGTTTAGAGACGATGGAGCCTCTCTTCCTCATCTTGCGCTGCTTGCTGTAAGGAAAGTAGGGGATCATGCCGATGATGCTCTTGGCACAGGAGGTCTTACATGCATACACCATGATCAGGATCTCCATGATGATGGTGTTCACGTCCTTTGAAACGGTCTGAATGATGAAAACGTCTTTTCCTCTCACAGATTCTTGAATTTGTACTCTTGCTTCTCGGTTACGTAAACCTGCACTTTGCCCATCTCCACCCTCAGCTACTCAGCAATTTTCTTTGAAAGCTCCATGCACGATGAATTAGAATTTGCTGAAAACAACACCAGTCCACCTTTGGTTATGTTCATCTTGGTTTCTAATTCAGGTGGCACCACACAAAACATCAACGCCTTCTTGATTTTCCAAATCCTGAGAGGAAGAAAGGTAGAGCTGAAGAGCTCAGTGCTTTACTGTTTGCTCCTTAAAGTCAATTATGGTCAACCTCCTTTTATTCTCTGACAATAAAATTCCTCTTGGCCCTGACCCCAGCCCTGGCCCAGCCGCAGCCACAGTTGCCGAAAGAAGAAAGCGACGGGACTCCAGGAGGCATCTCTAGCAGCAAAATACATGGCTTTAAAACATACTATCAAACTATAATGGTCAAAACTGCATGGTATTGGCACAAAGATAGACATATTGACCAATGGAACAGAATTGAGAGTTCTGATATAGATCCTTGCATATACAGCCATCTAACATTCGACAAGTCCACCAAGCCCTCTCAACATGAGAGAATGACCTCTTCAACAAATGGTGCTTGTAGAACTGGATATCTATATCCAAAAGAATGAGAGAGAAACACCATCTCACTTTTTATACAAAAATCAGGTCTAAATATAAGAGCCAAGACCATAAAGACCTTGGATGATTATGTAAGGAAGCTTCCACAGGACTTTTCAATAGAAAACGGTTTCATGAACTTCACACCCAAAGCACAAGCAGCAAAAGAAAAAATAGGTAAGTGGGATTTCCTCAAAATTTAAAACTTTTGCACCTCAAAGGAGGTTATCAAGAAAGTAAAAATGCAGCCTATCCAATGGGAGAAAATATTTGGCAACCATATATCTGATAGGTGCCTAATATCCAGCATATATAAAGAAATCCTACACCTCAAAAATAAAAAGACAAACAACCCATTTAAAAAATAAGCAAGCTCTCTCTGCCTAGAGGGGCCCGCTCCAAATCTTGGTGTGTATTTCAGTCTTTCTCTCCCATTTCTCAGCAAGCTCTCTCTCCCATTTCCCAAATAAATTCTTTTACTGGCCTAACTAAAAAAAATCAAAATAAAAAAAATTAAAATAAAAAATGGGCAAGCAACTTGAAAAGACACTTCTCCATGGAAGAAACAAAAATGGCTATAAAGCACATGAAAAGATGATCAACATCACCACCTATTAGGGAAATGCAAATCAAAAGAACAATGAGATACCATCTTATACCCATTAGACTGGAGGTTCTTAAAAAAAACAGAGGACTATAAGTTTTGGAAATGATGTGGAGGAATGGGAACTCTCATCCACTGCTAGTGGGAATGTAGAATGATCCAGCCATTGTAGATGACAGTTTGGCAGTTTCTCAAAAAACTAACTATACAACAGTCATATGATCCAGTACTTCCACTGCTGGGTATATACTCAGAAGAATTGAAAGCAGGGGCATAAACAGATATGTGTACACCAATATTCATAGCGGCATTATTCACCATTGCCAAAAGGTGGAATCAACCCAAATGCCCATCAACTGATGAATGGATAAACAAAATGTGGTACATAAATACAATGGAATATTATTCAGGTGTAAGAAGGAATACAGTTTTATGTGTTATGTCTTCCCTAAAACTATGGCTAGAAATTGCATGAGTGGACAATAGGCTTGGAAAGCAGAAGTAGGAAAGAATGGTACATGTCAGTAATTGTAGGGCAATCCTTGATTAAAAATGGGCTGCATCTTCTTTGAGGCAGGTGGTGGGGCCTAAGTAAAAGTATAAGAAATGTTCATAAACAGTTCTTTATGCTGAGAAGAGACATTGTTGCTAAGTTCCAGATTGTTTTCAGGCTGTTTTTTGTGTCTGTGTCAGGACTTTGTGGGCTCCTTTCAGGAACCTGTTGATATTGCCCTGCAGATAATTAGATCAGTATCATCACTTCCATGCTCATTTCCATGAGCATAGAAGCACCATTTGTTGAAGAGACTATTATTTACTTATTAAATATACTTGATATCATTGCCAAAAATCAGTTGAACACAGACATGTGGCTCATTTCTGGACTCTAAATTCTTTTTTTTTTTTTTTTTCAGAGCAAATGTATACTTTTTTTTTTTTTTTTAACAAATCAGTTTTTGATACATATTAATAAAGTATACAGTTCACCCAAAGTATATAATCAATGGTATGTGGTATAATCATATAGGCATGCTTTCATCACTTCAAGCATTATTAGAGCATTTTCACTGTTTCAATAATAATATTAATAAACAAAAAACAAACAAACAAAAAAGATTCACCTCATAATCTCTTTCCCTTTCCCCTGCTGTACATAGCTGTTATTTCTGGCTATTCTTGCACAGTTATTTCTTTCTTTATTAAGCAGTTTTATTGAGATATAGTCACATACCATATGATCTATCTAAAGTGTATAATCAATGGCTTTTAGTACAATCACAATTTTGTGCATTCCTAATACTTGCAGCAGAGAGATTCTCCTACTTTCAACTTAAGTCTGGGAATTTGTTTAGTCTCTCAGGCACTATGCCCACTAATGAGGAGATTCTAGTGGCCAGATCTTGGCTTTCTGGAAGAGATCACCATGTTGAAAATTTAAGATGCACAGAGAATCATATACCATCTGCAGTCACAGTATGTTTATTAGAATGTACCAGTGATGAGCACAAAAGGGAATGGTTTTCTCAGAACACCTAGTATTCCTCATTAGAAAGTATTCTGGAGAAAGTCCAACCTGACAAAATAAATTCTAATTAATAGAAGGCCAAGAATAGAAGTCCCAAGTAAAACTCCTCTGGGAAAACCAAGGCACATTACACATGACTGGGATTCTTAATTTACTGCAACCCCTAACCAGCCAAGCTCATTTAGCCATGCCTTTGTTATGGGACTCAAATTACAATGAAACAGGTATATGAGAAAGTAGAAAAAAAAATGATGGAAGAAATAAATTGTGGCCTATTTCAATGAAGAACCACAACCTATCACAGGGTATCTAGAATGTGGTATGAGAAAAGGATGTGAAAGTCATTTCTGGAGTTCTTTGCTCATAAGGTAAGGCAATGATGTGGCAAAGCAGAGAAGCTGTAAATATGCAAATTGTTATGTACATTTGCAAGTCTGGTTATATAACAATTTATGAGGAACAATACAATAAAATACAATAGCTTTATAATCCAACATACTCACATATTTCTGAATTGTCTTCTGTAACAAAAGTTCTGATTCATTAATCACCTTGAAATCACTTGGGCATCAGCACTCTATCCCCCTACTTTAGAAGTAGAGTCCAAAATTTCTCTACATTTCATTCAAGAGGTAGAACTCTTTTCTATTTATAACCATTATTTCTCCCTTTGTGCAATCTATAAATCTTTCTAACTGCAAAGTAACCTGGTGTGTTCGCAAATGCATAGTTTTCCACTCTTACAACCCTACTCATGATTGGAGGTAGTTTCTCAGTACAAGTTATATTTATTTCCCACTCCTTCTGAGAATGGGGTTTGTCTCTCTAGCTCACACTATTAGTGAAAAATACTAGGCTGTGTGAAGTAGTTGTATTCATTTGAACTAAGCTGCAATAACTGGTCATTTTGAAATGAAACAATGCATCTTTCAACTGGAAAAGCATCATCACATGTTGGAAAATACACCAATTTTTCTATGATGGATGAACTCATAAGAAAACGCAAGCACAATTTGCAACTTCACAGTAAACCTTACAATTTTATTATTTCTCCATCTACAAAATAGAGGAAAAATATAAACCATGTGTGGAGTTCTTCTAAATAATTGCCATTTACTTATGCTATAAGCAAAAGCAAAAATATAAAGGTTGGTGTAGGATTCTTTGATCTATCAATTAGCTTTCTTTTCAATCTACAAGACACAGCAAAAATACACATAGTGGTAGGGAGTGTATGGTGAGCATAGGATAAGAACTGAATGGGTGTTTGCATCCACTCACCTTACCAGTGTATCCTACTGTGACACTTACCCCCAGTGGAACTCCCAGATCAAACAAAAGTTTTGTGCTACCCTTCAATTCGATCCATGATACTATGATGCATAGAGAGCCAACATGAATGAAACTGTTTGGGATCAGCTTCTCTTAAGTTTAGATTTTCCTATTTAGCAGAACTGAAAGTAAAGAGGAGAAATAACATTTTCCTTATGTTTCATGGATGCTTTCCTTCACTAAAGGGAAATGTACTGTTTTATTTGAATGGTAAATAAGTGAGTAACTGTACTTTCTACAAAATATTATTGTGCTTTTCTATGTACATTAACTATTAAGGTATGTGCAAGGAGAAATTCTTCATTCACTGAAAATTCGTGTGCCACAAAACTTTCAAAGCTAATAAACAGAACGTGTTTACATCGGAGTACATACTGAGTTTAACAAGTTTGTTTCAATGGACAATGTTGACTGTTTATTCAGGGTAATTGAAAGCTCTCAGAGATATTGAAATTCATTCAGCACTTCATTATCTGTTTGCCCAACATCCAGATATTCTACATTTTAATTGTATGCATTGATTCAAACATGTAAAAAGTAACCTTTTAGGATATCTCTTCAATGCTTATCATATACTATTTCATTGCATTTGAAGACAAAGCCAGATGTTAATTATGCTCTGGTTCCTCCTTGTTCTGCTCTGATTTAGGTCAGAATGGGACAATTGGTTTTATTGCAGAGGCAATTAATGGAAAATATATTTCTTAGTGACTATTTCCCCCTTGGTACACTGTTGTCTTTCTCTCTTTGCTTCTTTAGCTGTGTATGAAACATGAGGTGAGAAAATGAGATATCCATGGTGGATTTTACTCTCCTTGGACTCTTCCCAGGAACAAGGCACATTGGATTCCTCATCTGCACCATTCTCCTTGTCTATGTTTCTGCCATCATGGGAAACAGCATCCTGGTCCTCCTCATCTCTCTTGATTCCGTCTCCACGGCCCCATGTACTTCCTACTTAACCAACTCTCCCTCATGGACATCTCCCTCATCTCAACAACTGTCCCTGAGATGCTAAACAACTTTTTCTCAGGGACAACAGGCATATGCTACATTGGTGGTGGGGCTCAGATCTATTTCTACTTTGCCTTGGGAGGCAGTGAACGTATTCTGCTCACTCTGGCTATTTGTAACCCCTTGAGATATATGAACATTATGAGTCTGCAGGTAGCTATTGTGTCCTGGGTAGGGGGAGCAAAGAATGCTGTAGTTCATATCATATATACAATGCATTTTTCTAGATGTGGCTCAAAAGAAACCCACCATTTCATCTGTGAGGTTCCGGCAGTCCTCAAGTTGTCATGTGAAGACACTTCAACTTATGAGAAAATAGTAGTGGTCATGGAAATTTTATTTCTCCTTATCTTATTTTGCCTCATCTTCACCTCCGATACTATCATCTTTCTTAGTGTTCTCCATGTAAATTCTTCAACGGGGAAGAATAAAGCTCTTGCCACCTGCTCTTCCCATTTGATGGTGGTGTTTCTTTACTTTTGTCTACCCATGTTCGTCTACATGATTCCAAATTCCTTGCATACCTCAGAGCAGGACCAAGGTATCTCTGTACTCTATACCATCCTCACTCCTATGTTGAACCCCATTATTTATATACAGCTTAAGGAACAAGGACATAGGACAGGCTTTATGGAAAGTTCTGTGCAAAAGTCTTCTCACTAAATAGAACAGTGATACTAGAATCAGCACGAATTTTAAATTTTGACACATTGCTTAGGTTATCAATTTGCACAGTAAAATATCTATATGTTAAAACTTATCTCAATAATCATAAGTATCTTCCCATTTGGATTTAGGATTTTGTCTGTATTTATCAAATATAGCCTGTTTTTAAAAAGTTGTATTCTCTTATTATAATAAATCTCTTAGCTTTATTATGGAAAAAGTGAATTAGGCAGTTGTGATAAAAATTATAATAGCCTTGAGTGCTTTGGTATTAACTTGATATAGGCACACTCACTGTAGCCAGTTTTCCTGTGTTATTAACTCTCAGTTTCTGATAAACAAATTTTTTCCAGTAGATTTTTTTTTTCAGGGATCAAAATTGGGACCTCGCATTTAGGAAGCAGGTGCCCAAACTTGAGCTATATCCATTCCCCTCCAGTAGATTTTAAAGTTTGCATTAATATGAGAAACCAAATGTTTATAGATGGTAGCTCTGCATATAGACTACATTAAATTTTAAAATATGCATTGATTCTTGTCTTACTTAAAACATTTTTTTATCCCTTAAGGATAATACTGTGAAACAGAGTCTAAAATAGAGCTCCTTGGTAGGTATTTTGCCTTTTATATGATAATGAATGATCTATAGAAAATACTTCATAATTTGTGATTTAGTACTACACGACCCACATTTTTGGGTGTGTTGCACATGTGTGCTCACATTTTCATAGTTTTTTCCAGTTTTCAGTCTAATTCCATGTATGCCTTGTCCATTTTCTTTTCAATATTTTTAGTTCATTGTTATAAACACAATAGGCAGTACTTTTTTTATGACATGATGATGACTATTGTGATAATGAAAATGTCCTGAAGGTGACAGTTCTAGTCTTACCTTAATCTTTCAGTTAGAGCCATATGTTTTCTGACCCGGCCCACGGGTCAATCGAACTGAAACCTGAAAGGGGGAGTGGGAATGACGGAGACAAGAGACATGAAGAATGGAGAAAAGACAGGGCTCTGATCAAGTCTCGTTTATTGGGGTTAAATTGTGGGTATATATGATGTTTGAGGAAGCCTCCTGACTGGGCGCTCCTACTATGGTGAAGTCCCCCGATTGGGCACTCCCACTTCTGGAGGGAAACCACCACCCAGTACTGGCTGCATGGAGAAGATGCTGAGAGTCAGAGCATAAAGGGTTAAGCATCCAAAAAGCATGCTTGCTGGAAAAGAAACATTAGCAAATGTCTCCAAGGACTCTGCACACTGCAGACATCAATAGGAAGAAGCAGAACGGAATGAACCCACCACTAAGAAGTTACCATACAAATCCCCAATCTAAAGATACAGGAACCGGCAGAGCTCCCATGTGCCACGCAGAGAAACCAACAAGAGATGCCCTTCTTTTGTTATCTCAGTAGATATAGGGAAATAGAAATTTAGCACAGAATGAGAAATAGGAACTTAGCTGGATAGCTGCACAAAATGGCGTTAGCACACAAGATGGCCATAATAATACCGGTGCCAGGGGCAGCTTCCCACAGTTTTCAACATCTCAGAAAACTACCGTTTTGATATATAAAATGAGTGGGGGTCTTGTATTCAAATCCTGTAAGGAAAAATCTCATGGAAAATGGAAAGGTTGGTAACATACTTCCAAGCCCCTTAGGACACTTTAATGCACTTTGTGTTGTACATAAATTGTGACATATCATGGAAATGTAGAACTGGAATCTTCTGAGATACCTGTAGATCTAATTTTAATCACCACTGGATACAGGGTCATAAAGTGTGAATGAACCATGGCTCCATTTCTGTCTTGTACATAATGGAATGAAGTGATATGATAAATAGCTTTCAAACTTAATTCTTAATGTGATTAATTCTGTCCCTGCTTCATAAGAATGGTAAATAGAAGTACATCTCTTTCTTCCACACATACATCACGTTTCCTTTATGTCAATGCATTAATATATTAAATGTGGATATCACAAAAAGTATAAAGAAAAATAAAATTAACAATACTCAATATTGTATCAGAAAACAACCATATCTCTTTCATTTGACATTTACATTCCTAGACTACTCTTTTCAGCAACAATCCCATTTAAAAATGAGTTGCTACTCACTATAATGTGTTACCACTAACTCTATCCATTTGCACACATTTATAGTTATGTTAATTAAAACTTCTACATTCAATAAGTATCAGTATTCTTACACAGCCCTCTTCTTATCTCTTAATAACTTAAATTAAATATTTTAACTCCATGTATTTATTCTTTGTATTTAGTTCATATTAGTGGCACCATGCAAAATTTGTCCTTTTGTGTCTGGCTTATTTCATTTAGCATAATGTACTCAAGATTCATCCATGTTATCATATGTGTTCCAATTTCATTTCTTCTTACTGCAGCATAGTATTACATTATATGGGAATTCTACATATGTGCATGATGTTTGGTAAGTTCACAACTTCTGTAATAAAAATATATTAAAAAAAAAAAACAACCATATCTGTATCTAGATTTTTGTCTGTTAATAAATACTTCCTCTTTAGTTTGAAATTTCTTTTTACATAATCATAACCATATTTGATATAGAATTATATATATAGCTCACATTTTCACTTATGAGCTTATTATACCACTTCCACACGCAAATACACTCTCTAACTTGATACCCATGCCCACACACCATTCCAATAATAAAGAAATATTTTAAAAACAGTGTTAAAATTAAGAAAATAAAATTAAAAGAATTACTTCTTATATGTCAGTCTGGTGATATTGAATATGTCAATCCTTGTATGATACAGATGTAAAAATCATGAACCTAGAAATTCCCTTTATGTCATAAAACATCTTTTTTGACTGGCTCTCTCTTAAGTTCTTGAAATTAAAGGTAAATATGTGTTCAAAATATTACAAAGTTTCTCAAAACATCATCTCACTGTTAGACAAATTTATCGTAATATATAAATCTTCCAAAATGAAGAATGAAAATCAAGAATAAGTCAAAACTTTATTTCTATGATGGCACAAAGAACAGATTTCTTCCTCTCTAATTGGTTTCTTTCTCCATGGATTGGTTCTCACTGAGCATCAGCAGACTGGTATCATATCTCTAGCACATTTATCTATTGATAATTCTAAGGTGAAATATTCATTCCACAAACATCCTTTGCATAGTGTCTATGTAACAAGCACTGGACAAGCCACCATCTAATACACTGTTTCGGTTAAGATTTTCAACAATACATTCCCTAACTACTACTACAAAAACAGAAGAAAAATGAATCTAAATTAAAAATATTAAATAACATAGTGTGATTGACATTCTAGTGATCCTTTCACTTAATCACAGATGACTTTCTTTTTATAAATTATGGAAATTACCCAGTCTAATTTAAATTTGGGGAAAATCCAAACTCTAATATTTCATCATGTTTTTTATTGTGAGGTGCATCTGAATTAAACTTATTTGTACAGTGAAATGTTAGGTTCTTTCCCATGAAATCACCTAAGTAGGTAATGAAAACTTGACTTATAATAAAGTTAGTAAAGAACAAAATGTAGGCTTTATATCCTCTTGGAGAGATCAATAAATATTCAGGGACATAAATTGTATAGGGAACACAAATTCTTCCTAGTGTGCTTTCTCTATCAGTGTGAGGAAATGCTAGTTCAGTGTGTGCTTAGATAGACCTTTTATAGTAGAACACAGGTAATCACTCACCTGCCACTTTCTTGAGTAGATTGGTCATAATGTATGTCCTATTTCAACAGTATTATTAAAAATTAATAATTTGAAAGTATGAGAAATCCTCATCAAAATCCAAGTAAAGATCAACCCTCACCACTCCCACCAATAAATGTAAATGAAAAGGTCTTCTATAACAATCAAAATAAGATAAAAATTGTGTGGATGCTGGAATCCATAACAAGGGTGTGCTCACATCCCTGAGTTAATGGACTCAGTAATCCCTTTGGAGCCAAAACTGTACCTCCGGAGCTACTTTCTTTTATTCTTTTGAGAGGTTCTAGGAAGGGATGAGCAGACAAGGAAACCACAGAGCCTGTTTACCTTGGGAAGAAAAAACAACAACACTGCATTGGCCTGGAGGAAGCTAGTCAGGGATAGACAGACAATTTACTTCTGGAAATAAGAGCTCTGCTCAGAGCGCTGGACAGCAGAGCCAAGACTGGGAGTTTAGGGAAAATTCCTCATGAAATTCCCTATTACCTCAGCTAATATACCTACAGAATTTTAAATAAGGTGAGAACAAGCTCCCAAAGACCTCCAAGTGCACACACTCACAGATGCACCAACACATCTCCATCCACCACTGCCCTTGCCAATCAACCAACTCACTGATTCATCTTTCATTGTAAGTTGTTTCCTAGTTTCTGAACTTGAATTAAACCTCTTGCATCTCCTAGATGAGAATGAATGTCTCTGTGTGAGGGTATACATGCACATACATGTCAAACCTAAGAGGGGAAATGGCATCAGTTCAGTGACTACCAGATGCCAAGTGCCACAAACTGTTAACAGTTTGTGTTAATTAACAGTTTGTGTTAATATTTTTTCTATGAAGTTCAGATCTGAAGAAAGAACTGTTTACTCAAGATGCATTAGGGGACAGAACAAAATTCATGCTTCGGCTTACTGAATTTCAGTAGTTGTTTGACTATATTAATTAAACAGAATTACCTGTGTTGGAGCTGCTACTATCAAGTGAATTAGTAATTGTTACCACCTCAGGGGACAAAACTGACAATGTGATAAAACCATTGGCTGAACTGGCCAGCAGTTCAGTGCACACTCAGCAGTGGGACACGTTGTACACTTGAGCATATGTGTGGTCCCAAGCCAGCAAGCTGTTGTCAGAACTCCTAGGGGTGGTAAGACAAATGTGTAAGTGTAACTAGGAGAGACAGATCATGCCCATCTAACAGGACACATCCCAGCTGATCATCCTTAGATAGCAAAGTGCCACTTTGCAGTGTGTACCCAGGGCGAGTATACCATACCCTCGGGCCTTCTGGCACAGCTGGTGAGACACTCTCTTCAACCTGTAACAGGATGGGGGAACTCATGATGGGCTATAATGTTAGAATGAATGTACTTTTTAGTATGGTCTCCATGGTGACAGGTGCAGTCACCATAAACCTCAGTAGCTATACACCTGTAATCCAGGGAGTTACAGTTAATTGACACTGTGCCCCATCTACTCAGGGTGCTACTAAAGCTACCCATCAAACTTGGGAAGCTTTTAAAGTCCAGGGCCATGACACAGAGATTGTTTCTCCTCCATGAATTATGGAGGCTCTGGCAGCAGTACTCGCCTTCCCCCCACTTGCGGTTTTAACAGTGGATCGCTCAGAGTGACCTGTAATTGAATGGGGGCAGCTTCATGTTGCAACCGGGCTTCTAGTGGTGTCACTCTTCCCTGCCAGGGTCATTCATTGAAACATTGCACTACTAACCAAAGGCGATCATGTTACCCTCGCAAGATTGGAGTTCCTTGGGCTGTTGTCTGCAGGCCCATTTTAGAAGGCCATTGTAACATTCAATCATGCCAGCTGCTAAAGGATTTTAGGGCATGTGATATACTCATTGTATTCCCTGTCAGGGGGCCCATTGCTGCACTATTTGCCCATTAAAATGGGACCCTTAATCACTTTCTATAGTCAATGGCTGGCCATACATAGCACATAGCTGTTGTAACGCTCGCACAGTCACAGCTTGGGTTACTTGGGGGGCAGGATACACATAAAGAATACTCGTGGCTGGGCCAATGGCCATAAGAGCATATCAGCACTGCTGACTCAAAGGCAACAGCCTAACAAAATCTACCTGCCATCTTGTGAGTGGGACATAGCTTCGCTCAATTTGACTCGTAGTTCTGGGTAATGGTTTTTGATGTAACATCAAACATTGAAGGCACACATGGCATGGTATCCAAGTGGCCTCTACATCCACAGTTAAATGCTAAAGGCATGCAACCTTCATCATCATGTGGACTCTAACATGTAGGAGTTTCTGGTGCAGTCACACAGCTGCATCCTGAGCACTATGTACCTGCAAGGTAAGCTTAGTTAACTGATTCACTTCATCCTTACCTGGATGCAAAAGGAGGCAGTGAGCTGCTACATGGTACACTGTTACTTCTTTAAGCAACTTCTATCCCTATAGGTCTTCCCAAATGGAACATCCTCACAAGGGCTGATGGGATACTGACTAATCCATGTGCTTTTGTTCTGGCAGCCACAGGGTAAGACTTTTAAATACTGTCTAACTGCTGGTACATATCACTAAGGGGCCAGCTTCACAACTCACTATGAGCCATATGGCTCTCAGTTCAGCCCATTGGCTGCCTTAATTCATACCAAATGGTATTGGTTAGAGGGTACACTGTTACAGCAGTCTATTGAGCCACCTGTCCTTGGCTGGCTCCATCAGTATACTACGTCTGTTCTGGCATGATACCTACCCCAACTTTGTATGGGAAAACTTCTCTCATGGGAACTTGCAAGGCGGTCTCTGGGTCTAGTGTCTCAGCATATGTCAAGGGACTTAAAACTTGTTGCAACTCTTTACTCAGTGGACTGGAAGCAAATGTGCTTCTCTGTTCTAAACAGGCCTCTCACTTAGCATTTTTGCCATCTGGGCCATGATACTTCATGGCTGGGTAGTCTAATTTTGCATTCATCTTTTTATAGGGTAGGTAGTAAACATCTTTACCGGGGCTTTCTGGGCTGTGGTTTCGGTATTTTGTGTGGCAGCACACACGGCTTCCAGTTGCTTCTCTATGAGACTATAGAGTTTCTCTGCTTGTCTCCATAGCTGACTCTAAAATCTTATTGGTTGTCATAACTGCTCAGTCCATTGTCATAGACTTCAACCATAGCCTTCTTCTGTAATGTGTACATTTAATTCAAATGGACAGCTAGGGTCGGCCACTAACAAAGTTTGGGCTTGTTGAACAGCCCTTTTGGCATGCACGAAGGCCTGCTCAGCCTCGTCAGTCCAATCTTATCCACCTCCTTTCTTAATTTATATAAAGGCTTTAGGATCTGTGCCAATTGGGAAATTAACACTCATCAGTAACCTAGGAGACCCAGAAATGTCTGCAGCTGTTTCATTGCTGTGGGGCATGGGAAAGCTTGAATCTTACTAATTACTGCTTCAGGAATTACTTTTGTCTTACTTGACCATACAATACCCAAGAATATTACAGACAACTCAGGCACTTGCAACTTGTCCTGATTTATTGCCCATCTTTAACTTTTGAGGTAGGCAACCAGAGTGGGAATAGCAGCTTCCAAATCTGCAAGAGAATCAGAAGTTAGCATTACATCATCAATGTAATGGTACACCCGAATGGTATCGACATGTTGCTACTTTTCTAGGTCTTTAGCCACTAAACTATGACAAATGGTTGGGCTGTGAACATAGCCCATGGCTAATACAATAAAAGCCCACTGCTGGCCTTCCCACATGAAAATGAACTGATCCTGTCAGCAATGACAATGGAGAAAAAGGCATTTGCTAAGTCCCAAACAAAATGATAAGTTCCCTGCGTTAAAGTTAAAGTATCCATTAGGTCAAGAATAGAAGGCACAGAAGCATGTAAAGGAGGAACCACCTTGCTGTGTTCTCAGTAGTCAACAGTCATACACCACATCCTATCGGGCTTACATACAGGCCACACTGGAGCATTAAACGGGCTCTGGGCCTCATGGAGGATTTGTACTTTGACCAGCTTAATAGTTGCTGATATTTCTTCATGTCCTCCTGGCAAATGGTACTGTTTTATAGTCACTGTCCTGTGGGGTTCAGGCAACACAACAGGGGTGTGTTTAGCATGCTCCCGTACCACATGTTTCACTGTCCACACTCATAGATAGAATTCACCAATAGTGGTTTGCAGGGTCAAGTTTCTTAACACATTTATACCCAGTATATACTCTGAGACAGTAGAAATGCACGCAGTGTACATTTGTGAGGCCAACTGTCCAATTCCCAACATCACCTTTGTCTGGATGACCCACAAGGTGATTTGTCCTGTAATACTATAACCGTCCATGTAGGCATAAGTGCCTGTGAATTTATCCAGTTGCCCATAAAAAAGGATGCATTCTGCACCCATGTCCACAAGGGACAAAACACGCTATACATTCTGTGGGGACCAGTGGATTGCTAGTTCCACATAGGGCCCCGGTCTTTCTGAGGGTCCCCCTCTCAGACACCATGGCCTGCCTCCTATGCAAAAGTAAACAACGGCTCCATGGAGTGCTCCATGGAGTGATTAACAGGTAATCACTAAGTTGTGCAGTTGCCCTAACCTGCTTCAGTTTCTGGGCTTTTCCTGCTCACTGCTGAGTGGGTTCTAGCTGTCTCCAAAGCTCTAACAAGACCATGTTTGGTTGCCCATCTATTTCAGTTGGATCTACCCTGGCAGCTACCAAATCATTCCACATTTACATCCACATGACTTTCACAGGACCTCTGTTATAGTCCCAACCTGCAGGCTTAGTTAGTTTATGAAATGGAGGTGTGTTTTCCCCTGTTGCCTCCTGAGAAACTTTGGTCCATTGGCTCTCAGCCTCGCTGAGACTAGCTATCATAGCTGTCACTTCATGTATCGAGTGTTCTACAGATGGGGTCAAGATAGCTATCAGGGACCCAAACAAGGGATCAGTAGCATGTTGCACAAGTAGGTCTCATTTGACTCGTAAACCTCTCAGCTTCAGGTCTGTGGTTATTAGGGTCAAAGACAGCACTGCGCATACCTATTTCCCGGACTACTTGCACAAGGTCAGCATATGTAGTCCATCGACTTACTGAGTCTGGCAACTCTCCTGCATCATTCCAGGCCATATGAACAGCTGTTTGGAGCCACTCCATCAATGTGTGATTGGGGTTTTCCCCAGCATGCCTCCATTCATTTAAGAGATGCTGGCACAGCAGGGGATGGCCAGTAAGCGATGCTAACTTCTATATCTCAGTCCTGGAGCACACAATGCCATCCACCCCAGTGTCCCACAGATGCAGTAGCCATGCAGCTATGGGCTCTCCTGGCTTCTGCTGAAACTGCTGTCACAATTCAACCAGTTCTGCCTGCATAAAATGATGGTACATGGTGTGCTGTACCACATGTGGCTGCCTAATGGGGTGACCCCCTTGCCCCATGTCCTGTCCGTGCTTTGTCTTTTGTGTCATAACTAGATGAGCTGTGAGATGGGTTTCACTTCTTCCTCATCTGAACTACTGTCAACCAACACGTTTCGGCACTTCAGCTGCACATGTGACTGCTGCAGTTGCTTACACAACTGGTGAATTTCCCTCTCCTGTTCCAATGTTTCTTGGGTGGTATCTCATAACAAAGACAGGAACATCCATCCCACCCACATAGCAGCAGCATGGGGCTTCATTTCCCCTACAGCTGGCTTGGCTTGCTGCAGGACACCTAGCAGCACTGTGGGGTCATTGGTGAGTGTCACATCTTGACACACACACCATTGAGATAGCCACTTGGCTACACTACCCTACACACATGGCAAGGATCACCCAGGGTCCACACTCCCTACCTCCTCATCTGGAGGAGCAGTGGGAGAACACATCAAACCCTGCCAACTACACCATTTGTCCACTGCATCCTGTTTGTGCACTATTTCCACCTCAGGAGTTCAACAGGGAGGTAGGTGAAAGAAATACTTAGGCAGAGAAGGAAGTTTGTTCATAACCCCACAGCCGCAATCTGCACCAGACAAACAGGCAAGCAAGCATGGCCATTCTTTATTTGCAGGGTTATTTATACACTCTTGTTATCATTCAAAGTTATACAGAAGGCACACAGAATGCAGTTCTCTGGAATCATTTCTGTTGTGCTCAGGAAATATGTGTACTTGGCCGAGAACCTTATGAATTGGATATAAGGCATGCTTAATCAGGGGAACACAAGAAACTGAGCCAAGGTCAATAGCTAATCTAGCAGCTGAGCTGCTACCCAGGTTTTAACACTTATAGGGCCACTGTCTGAGTTTTAACCCTCACATAACAACTCTTTCCCAATGAAGGTAGAGAACGTTTCCATGATCTCAGTAAATTCCCACATGTCTCTTTCTAGTCTATTAGCTATTCTAATTTATATTATTTTAATGTTATCACTCTTTGACATCTAGGTTCTCTCCTTCAGTATGATATATTTAATCCATCTATGTTGTTGCACAATTTACTAAAGAATAATTTTGTCTTTTTAAAAGACATCTCATTGTTATTCATTCCTAAAGTAATTCCATTGTATTCAGTGCACATGTATTCTGTGTGAATTAAATCCACTTAAATTTACTGAGGTGTGATTCATGACCCAGTACAAGGTCTACCCTGAGTTACTTTTCTCTTTGCTCTTGAAAAGAATAAGTGTTCTACAGTTGTGGAGTATTCTAGTCTATATTAAGTTGATGACTTAATATGATTAAGTCATTCATATTTTTTATCCTTCTGATTTTTAACATTTCTATCAATTACTAAGACAGGGATATTAAAATCTCCAAATATCATTTTGAATTTGTTTATTTCCTCTTTAGTTTGTCATTTGCTCCTCAAATATTTTTGAAACTCTGTTATTAGGTGCATGCCCATTTTAATATTGTTTTGCTTTTGTTGTTGATTTGAGTCTTGTTATCACTATGAAACTTTTATCTTCAATTCTGGTAACACTCTTTTCAAAGACTACTTCATCTGATTTTAATATAACCACTTGATTTTCTCATGTCTCCTATTTGCAGAATATATCTTATTCCATCAACTTACCATCAACCCATCTGTAAGTTTATATTTAATTGTGTCTTTTATAAACTGTGTATACCTTACTATTGCTTACACTTCCAATCTGACGACTGCTTAGTCTACTTTATATTTAATTAAGCCAGGTTTCAGTATAACATTGTTTTGTATATTTTCTAAACATTGCTTTGATCTTTGTTTTTTTAAAAAAAATTATTTTCTTTTTTTCCTTTGGGTTAATATTTTTGTATTCCGTTTTGTTTCTTCATTGTTTTTTTTAGCTATTCTAATTTATATTATTTTAATGTTTGAAGTATTACAGAATATATCTTTAACTCATATTCTGCTAGGAATTAATATTATACTACTCATAAAATGAATGAATCTGACAACTACATAATCTATTTTCTCTCCCACAGCATCTGTGATATTATTGTTCTATAATTTCAGCCATTATTTTTTCAAAAACCTTTTCCAGCCACCCATCCCCTCTCCTGCTGGGATTCAACATGCACCCATGTTAGTTTTCTAATATTGTCCCAATGAAAATCTGTTCATTTTAACCAGTGCTTTTTTTTTTCCCTTTCTGTGCTTCCATTTGATGAGTTTCTTTCATTCTATTCAAGTTCTTTTATCTTTTCTTCTAAACTGTCTAATCTGATATTAACCCCCACACATTGTTTTACTCTTGTTGTTTAGTTATTTCAGATATTATATATTTCATGGTTCAAAGTTTCATTTGTTCTTTTTTATAACTCTTATTTTTCTGTTCATTTATGTCCAAGTTTATCTCTAAACTCTTGATCATATTATTAAAAGTCCATTTTAAAGCTCCTTTATGTTACCTCCATCATGTCTTCATTTCCGGGTCTGCTTTTATTACCTGATTTTCCTCCAGGTTTTGGGTCACATTTTCCTATATGTTTTCATATTAAGTATTTTTATTCTTAAACATTCCTAAACAATCAATGAGTCAAAGAAGAAATTGACCTTGAGACAAATGCAAATGAAATTACAAATACTAAAACCTATGGAATGAAGAGAAGGCAGTTCTGAAACAGAAATTGAAAGGTAAGAATTCATATACAGAAAAATAACAAAGATCTCAAATCAAAAGCCTAACTTTACATCTGGAGGAAGTAGAAAAAGAAAAGCAAATCAAACATAAAGTTAGGAGAAGGGAAGAAACAATAAAGATTAGAGAATATATAAAAGAAATAAGGAAAGAACAATTGAAGGAATCAATAAAAACAAAGGTTGCTTCTTTGAAAATATCAATAAAATTGGCAAACCTTTAGCAGGTTGACAAAGAAAAGAGGAGAAAAGATAAAAATTACTACAATCCAAAATAAAAGTGGGAACATTACTACTGCTTTGGAGAAATTAAAAGGATTATAAGAAAATACTATGAACAATTGCATACCAACAAATTAGATAAACAAGAAGAAATGGACAAATTCCTAGAAACACTCAACTAACATAAAGTGATTTAAAGTAAAGATATCAATGGACATATAACAAGTAAAGAACTTGAATCAATAATCAGTAAACTTACAACATAGAGAAGCCCAGGGCCAGACGGTTGAATTGGTACATTCTACCAAACATTCAAATCCTTCTAAAAATCTT
>JAKSZT010053804.1:2149829-2203850 GCA_026826555.1 Tolypeutes matacus | reverse complement strand
CCACCCCATATTAACCCCCCCCCTTTTTTTGGATGTTAGCATTGTTATAACTGTTATACAGATAGCAAAATATAACAACTAAACATTGTCAATGATTTACAGTATAGTTTACAATTTAGACGATACAGTTTAATAAGTTTTGATGATATTTACCATGTCCTGTGTCCATTACTGTAAGGTAATGAAAAACCTTTCCCATGACCATTAAATACCCCGTTAGATCTTAACTGTTCCTTCCTCCCCACCCCCCTGGGGCATATGACACTCCCTTGTCTTGACTCATGGAATGTCAAGATTCATAGTTAAATGCCCTGGGTATTTGAACCTGCCCTTTCTAATCTACCCACCTGTCAATGCTGCACCACCAAACCCAGAAATATCACTACCCATCTGTCCTATCCTTCAATATGCAACTATACTCTATCCCATTACCATAGATTATGTCCATATGGGTGATGGCTCAAAGACTGCCCTTTTCTTTCTCTCCCTTTTTGACCTATCTTTCAGACAATGGTTCTCAGAGACTGCTCACTTTCCTCAGTCAAATCAGTGAGGTCATATACTGTTCATCCTTCAGTGCCTGGATTGCTTCACTCAACATAAGGTCTTCAAGATTCATCCACGTTATTCCATGTGTTAGCACTTTATTCCTTCTTACAGCTGAGTAATATTTCATTGTATGTATGTACCACATTTTGCTTATCCATTCATCTGTTGATGGGCGCCGGGGCTGATTACAACTTTTGGCAATGGTGAACAATGCCGCTATGAACATTGGTGTGCATATATCTGTTTGTGTCTTTGCTTTCAGTTCTTCTGGGTATATACCCAGCAGTGGAATTGCTGGATCATACGGAAGATCTATTGTTAGTTTTCTGAGGAACCGCCAAACTGTCCTCCACAGTGGCTGGACCATACCGCAGTCCCACCAGCAGTGGATGAGGGTTCCTATTCCTCCACATCCTCTCCAACATTTAGTGTCTCCTGTTTTTTTAATAGCTGCCATTCTGATGGGTGTAAGATGGTATCTCATTGTAGTTTTGATTTGCATCTCCCTGATAGCAAGCGATGTTGAGCATTTTTTCATGTACTTTTTAGCCATTTGTATTTCTTCCTTGGAGAAGTGTCTTTTCAGGTCACTTGCCCATTTTTTAAATGGGTTGTTTGTCTTTTTATTTTCAAGGTGTAGGATTTCTTTATATATGCAGGATATTAGGCTCCTATCAGATATATGGTTGCCAAATATTTTCTCCCATTGGGTAGGCTGCCTTTTTATTTTTTTAATAACAACCTTTGAGGTGCAGAAGTTTTTAATTTTAATGAGATACCATTTATCTATTTTTTTCTCTTGCTGCCCGTACTTTGGCTGTGAAGTTCATGAAACCATTTCCTATTACAAGGTCCTGTAGATGCTTCCCTACATTCTCTTCCAAGGTCTTTATGGTTTTGGCTCTTATATTTAGATCTTTGATCCATCTTGAGTTGATTTTTGTATAAGGTGCTGAGATGGTATTCTTCTCTCATTCTTTTGGATATGGATATCCAGTTCTCCAAGCACCACTTGTTAAAGAGGCCATTCTCTCCCATCTGAGTGGGCTTCCTGGTCTTGTCAAATATCAGATAATTGTATATGCGAGGATGTATATCTCAATTCGGTTCCATTGGTCAGTAGGTCTATCCTTGTGCCACTACCACACAGTTTTGATCACTGTAGCTTTGAAGTATGTTTTAAAGTCAGGTAGTGTGATACCTCCAACTTCATTTTTCTTTTTCAATATGTCTTTGGGAATTCGGGGCCTCTTGCCTCTCCAAATATATTTTGTGGTTAGTTTTTCCAGTTCCTTAAAAAATACAATGTTGACTTTTATTGGGAATGCATTAAATCTGTAGATTAGTTTGGCTAGGATAGACATCTTGATGATGTTTAGTCTTCCTAACCGTGAACAGGAAATATTTTTTCCATTTATTTAAGTCTTCTTTGATTTCCTTTAACAGTGTTGTGTAGTTTTCTGTTTATTACTCCTTTACATATTTAGTTAAATTTATTCCTAGGTATTGGATTCTTTTAGTTACGATTGTAAATGGTACTTTTTTCCTTGATTTCCTCCTCAGTTTGCTCATTATTGGTGTACAGAAATGCTACTGATTTTTTTTTTAACTTTTGATTATTTTATTTATCATTTTTTTTTTAAAGAAGCTTTATGTTATATACATGCTACATCAAAGATATAGGGGATTCCCATATACCTCACCCCTTCTGTCTCCCACACTTTCCCCATCAACAACATCTTTCATTAGTGTGGTACATTTTTTACAATTGATGAAAACATATTGAAACATTGCTACTAACCATGGTCTATAGTTTACATTATGGTTTATACTTTCCACCGTACCATTTTATAGGTCTTGACAAAATGTGTAATATCCTGCATCCAAAATTACAACGTCTTGCAGAACAATTCTATGTCCCCCAAATGCCCCCATGTTACACCTATTCTTCCCTATCCTTCCCTCAGACCCTTTGCTGACCACTATCTATATATCAATGCTACTGCTACTGATTTTTGAGCATTGATCTTATAGCCTGCAACATTATTGAACTCCTTTATAAACTCTAGAAGCCTTGCTGTAGATTTCTCAGGGCTTTCTATGTACAGGATCATGTCATCTGCAAATAATGAAATTTTTACTTCTTCTTTTCCAATCTGTGTGCCTTTTATGTCCTTTTCTTGTCTCAAAGCTCGCGCAATTACTTTTTTTTTTTTTTTTTTTTTTTTTTTGCACAATTAAACAAATATTTATTTCACCGGTTGAGATTAAAATATCCACTATATAATGGCGAATAAAAGAGTTAAAATTTTGTTATAAATTATTTCCCATAAATCATACTGATTATTTTCCTATACACATGTCAGTGCATTCTTAAAATTTTATTATGATTGATTATATTAAATTTCTCCTTTCCTGTTCTTCCCGTCATTTTCTTTTCCTTATTATTATGGGTAAAAATCAAAATTCTCACAATACATACAAACATTTGCAAAATGATATATAAATATATATGCATAGTACTTCTAAGACAATGTTAAATAGGAGTGGTGATAGTGGGCATCCTTGTCGTGTTCCCAATCTCAGAGGGAAGGCTTTTAGGATTTCACCGTTGAAAATGATGTTAGCTTTGGGTTTTTCATATATACCCTTTATCATTTTCAGAAAGTTTCCGTCTATTCTTATCTTTTGTAGTGTTTTTATGAGGAAAGAATGCTGTAGTTTGTCGAATGCTTTTTCGGCATCTATAGATATGATCATGTGATTTTTTTCTTTCAATCTGTTTATGTGGTGTATTACATTGATTGATTTTCTTATATTGAGCCATCCTTGCATACCCGGGATGAATCCCACTTGGTCATTGTGTATAACCCTTTTGATTTGTTATTGAATGTGATTAGCAACTATTTTGTTAAGGATTTTAGCATCTAGGTTCATTAGAGAATTTGGTCTGTAATTTTCCTTTCTTGTGGTATCTTTATTTGGTTTTGGTATTAAGGTAATGTTGGCATCATAGAATGAGCTAGGCAATATTCCTTCTACTTCTATTTTTTGGAAGAGCTTAAGTAGAATTGGTGTTAGGTCTTTCCAGAATGTTTGGTAGAATTCAGCTGTGAAGCCATCTAGTCCTGGGCTCTTCTTAGTTGGGGAATTTTTGATGACTGAGTCTATCTCTTTACTCGTAATTGGACTATTGAGTTCATCTATTTTTTCTTTCATCAATATAGGCCTTTTGTGGGTTCCTAGAAACTTGTCCATTTCCTCTAAATTATCATTCTTGTTGGCATATAATTTTTCAAAGTATCCTCCTATGATTCTCTTTATTTCTGTGGGGTCAGTAGTGATATCCCCTTGCTCATTACTTATTTTATGCATTTGCATCTGTTCTCTCTTTTTCTTTGTTAGTCTGGCTAAGGGTTTGTCAATTTTATTGATATTCTCGAAGTACCAGCTTTTGGTTTTGTTTATTGTTTCCAGTGCTTTCTTATTCTCTATTTCATTAAGCTCTGCTCTAATCTTTGTTATTCCCTTCTTTGTACTTCCTTTAGGTTTAGTTTGTTGTTGTTTTTCCAATTCCTCCAAGTGTGCAGTTAAGTCTTCAATTTTAGCTCTTTCTTCTTTTTAATGTATGAATTTATGGCTATGAACTTCCCTCTCAGGACTGCTTTTGCTGCATCCCATAGGTTTTGATATGTTGTGTTGTCGTTTTCATTAGTTTCAAGGTAGTTACTGATTTCTTTTGAGATTTCCTCTTTGACCCATTGTTTGTCTAAGAGTGTGTTGTTTAACTTCCATATCCTTGTGCCTAACCTGTTTCCCTGGCCCTTAGTGATTTCCAATTCATTCTGTTGTGGTCAGAGAAATTACTTTGTATAATCTCAATCTTTCTGAATTCATTGAGAGTTGTTCTGTGGCCTAGCATGTGGTCTATTTTGGAGGATGTTCCATGTGCACTCGAGAAGAATGTAAATCCTGCTGTATTTGGGTGTAGTGTTCTGTATATGTCTATTAAGTCCGGGTCTTCTAATTTATTGTTGAATGCCTTTGTTTCTTTATTGATTCTCCATCTAGATGTTCTGTCTAATGATGATAGTGGTGTGTTGAAGTCCCCTGCTATAATTGTAGAGGCATTTATTTCTCCTCTTAATTTTTCCAGTGTTTGCCGCACGTATTTTGAGGCACCCCGATTAGGTGCGTAAATGTTGATGATTGTTCTCTCTTCTTGAGATATTACTCCTTTTACTAATATGTAGTGTCCATCTTTGTCTCTTACAATAGTTTTGCATTTAAAGTCTATTTTTGTCTGATATTAGAATAGCTACTCCTGCCCTTTTTTGGCTATTGTTAGCTTGTAAAAGGTTTTCCAGCCATTCACTTTCAGCATCCTTGAGTCCCTGGGTCGAAGGTGGTTTTTTTGTAGACAGCATAGAGATGGATCATATTTCCTTGTCCATTCTGCCAATCTGTGTCTCTTGATTGGTGAATTTAATCCATTAACATTCAGTGTATTACTCGTAATGAATTTCTTATTCAGCCATTTTTTTCTTTGGGTTAATGTGTGTCATATGTTGTTTTATTTCTCTTTTTGTCTTTTCAGTTGTTTTTAAACTCTCCTCCAACTCTCTCTCCCTTGTTTTTTCCTTTCAACTTTTAGAGATTCCTTTAGTATTTCTTGTAGTCCTGGTTTCTTCTTGACATACTCTCTTAATTTCTGTTTATCTGTGAATATTTTGAACTCTCCATCATTTTTGAATGCCAGTTTTGCTGGATAGAGAATTTGTGGCTGGAAGTTTTTTTCTTTAGTATTTTGACTATGTCATACCACTGTCTTCTTGCCTCCATGGTTTCACCTGAGAAATCAGCACTTACTCTTATTGTGCTTCTCTTGTATGTGATGGTTTTCTTTTCTCTTGCTGCCTTGTGTATTTTCTCTTTGTCTTGAGCACTGGACATTTTGACAAGTATATGTCTTGGAGTTGGCCTGTTGGGATTTATACTATTTGGGGTGCGCTGTGCTTCCTGGATCTGCACATCCATCTCTCTCAATAGGGTTGGGAAGTTTTCAGCCATTATTTCCTTCAACACTCCTTCTGTTCCCTTTCTCTTCTCTTCTCCTCCTGGGATGCCCATAATGCGCATGTTTGTGTGTTTTGTTTTATCGGTTAAATCCCTGAATTCCTGCTGGATTTTTTCTATCTTTTTGTCTATCTCTCTGATTTCAGCTGTATTGTCTTCCACATCATTAATTCTTTCCTTTGCCTGTTCAAATCTGCTGCTATGTGAATCCAGCGTCTTTTTGATTTCTTGGATTGTGCCATTGTTCACCATCATATCCATTATCTTTTTAGGCATGTTTACAATTTCTTCAGTATGTTCTCCCAGTGTCTTCTTTATATCCTTAATCTCTTCCTTCAGTTCTTTAAGTTGGTCCATGATATTTGTTTGGATAGCTTTGATTAGTTGTTCGATGTTCTGCATCACTTCCTGGTTTTTAATTTGTTCATTGGACTGATCCATGTTTTCCTGTTTCTCAGAGTCATTTGTATTTTTTTGTTGCCCTCTGGTCATCATATTATCTTGATGGGTTTGTTCAGTTGATTAGCTTTTCTCTATGCTCTAGAGTTTTATTTAGCTGGTGGTTCTGCGTGTGAGTTAAGTTTTGTCTTTGGCACTTTTTCTTCTTATTTTATTTGCTTGCTTCTTTCTATGTTCCCTTGAAGACAAAAGGTTAGGGCCAGAGGAATCAAAAAATGTAAGGAAGGCAGAAGGATAATAGTAGTATTGATAAAAGTTAGAAGAGGGGCCAAATTAGACTTAATGAGATGAATATTTAACTTGAGTAGGCAGTGTAGAGTAATAGGAAAAAAGTGGAGTTCCTACAATGGACTGGGAAAACAAATGCAGGAATATATATATAGTGATTTAGAAGGCTAGAATTATGAGGAGGGATAGAAATTGTAAAGAAAGGGCTAAAAGGAAAAGTTAATACTAATAAAATAAAGAAGAAAACAAAATAGGTGGAATAGAAATTGACACCCTTAAGTTGTGGGCCTATGAAAAAATGTTGTATCTAAGAGCCACAACAGAAAGCAGAAGGCAGAAAGATGAAGGAAGGATAAGCAATAGTTTGGAATACAAAATCAATATAGATATCTTGTGGGAAATTACTGAAGAAGTAGCACAACAAAGAAGCGACAAGCTAGCAGCACCTAATTTAAAAAAATGAAAGAAAAAAGAAAGGGGGGAGGAAAGAGGAAAGAAAAGCAAGAAACCAGAAATAAACAGAGAAGAAACAAAGAACCACACAGGCAAGTAGTCAAACAGTGCTGAGGGGGGTCAATGATTCCCATAGGGTCCACGTGGATCCTCTCTGCCTGCTTGTGTTTATTAATCAATTTCCCTGCAGGGTTCTATATGCAGGTCCTGAAACAGCTTTTAGCTATTAAACTAAATTAAAAAGAATTTATTTTTCATTTATTTAAGTGATCTCACTTTTTTTTTTTTTTTTTTTGGCGAAATACAGGACACAAAATAATTCCTCCTCTAGACCAACCCACTTATGGAGGGGACCCCGTGGGAATTAATCAAGCACGTCCCACTTCCTGGACTCCCCAGGGTAGCTGTAGCTCTGATGTTAGTCAGTGCAGAGTGCTAAAGACGGCCGACTCCACCCTTTCTGGGGTGGAGCCCCAGCATCACAGAGTTGCTATGTAAATTAGTTTGACTCTGCAGATTCTCCTCTCCTCTCAGCCTGATGCTGCTTCAGGTCAGTTTTTCTGCTCCCCAAAGCTATGGGGCGGTCCAGGCAGCCAGTTCGATGGCAAAAAAAAGAAAAAAAGAAAAAAAATTCCCTTCCCTGTCCTCCAACAGTACCCTCCCTCTTTTGGAAAGCGTCCCCTCTTCCTGGCTCCGCAGTGGCCCGGGGCTTATCCTTGAGCAGCTAGGCAAATCAGCTCCCTCCCCTGAACAGAATCACCTCTCCATTCCGCCGGGTGCCGATTCGCTCTGGCTGTTCTGTTCACCCAAGCTCCAAGGGGCTCCAGGTAGCCAAATCCCCAGAAAATAAGACTCTCTCGCTCTTTTACCAGAGCCCCCCCTCAGAGAGTGCCCCCTCCCACTAGGCCCTGACTCCTGGTTGCCGAGCCCTGCTTGCGGCTCCAATCGGCCATTTTATTTATTTATTTATTTATTTATTTATTTATTTATTTATTTATTTATTTTCTCCCTAACTGCGGTGCTCAGCCGTCCGTGCCAACTACCACCGGCAGGCTTAAAACTCACGAATCTTTACCTTTCCGTCCACACTGTTGATCCACGCAGATAGATGTCCCAAGTTTCTCATTCCATGCACACACAGCACTGACTCCCGGGCAGGACCCCGTCCACAATCCGCCTTGCTCTGGGAGCTTACAGTGTGTGCCCTCCTACACTAACACCATCTTGCGAAGTTATCCCCCACATTAACAATATTTAATAGCATGAAGGAAAAAAATGATCATCTCAATTGATGTATAAAAGTAATCTGACAAAATGCAATATATTTCCTGACAAAACTGTTCAGAAAAATAGGAATAGTAAGAAACTTTCAAAACATTCTAAAAGAAATCTTTGAAAAACCTACAGACAACATTACAGTTCATGGTGAAAGACTGAAACCTTCCCCAGATGTCAGGAGCTACAGGTGGATGCCCACTTTCATCCCTGCTGTTCAAATTATACTGGAAGTTCTAGACAGAACAACCAGGCAAGAAAAGGAAAGAAAAGACATCCAATTTATGAAGGAAGAAGTAAAACTTCATTTATTTGCAGATGGCTTCATTTTTTAATATAGAAAATCCCACAAGACCACTACATGAGCTAATAAACAAACTCAGATAAGCTTCAAGCTACAAGATTAGCAAGTACAATTTAGGTGTGCCTTTATACAGCAGCAGATAATATTCCAAAATTGAAATTTTAAAAAATCCATTTACAGTAGCTTATGAAAGGATTAAGTACCCAGGAATAAATTTAACCAAGGAAGTGAAAAACTTGTACACTGAAAATTATAAAACATTTGTGAAAGAAATTAAAGTAGACCTAAATAAATGGGACAACATCCTACATTCACAGATATAATGAAAATATGGTTAAGATGTGAATTCTACTCAATACTTTCTATGTATACAACCTATTACAATCCCAGCATATTTTTAAAGGAATGGAAAAGCTGATCCTCAAAATCATATAGAAATGCAATGCCCCATAATAGTAATATGAATCTTGAAAAAGAAGCATAAAGTTGGAGGACTTACATTTCCCTATTAGAAAACTTACTACAAAAATCAAAGTAATAATTTGATCACACTAATCTAAACAATGTGGTAGTCACATAAGATAGACATTCAAAGTAATGGAATAGAATTGAAAATTCAAAAATAAACCCATACATATATGGCCACATGATTTTCTATGATGTGCCAGTGTACATTAATTGGTGAAATTTGGTCCTTTCAAAAAATGGTGTTGGGAAAATTGGCTATCTACTTCTAAGAGAATGATTTTGTACTTCTCTCTTATACCATATTAAAAAACTAACACTTACTAGATCAAGGATTGAAATTCAATTGTAAAAAATATAATATTCTGAGAACAGAACATAGGGAGAAATCAACATAATTTTGAGATTGGTAGTTAATTCTTCATAAGGACAACTAAAATATGAACAACAAAAGAAAAAAGTAGATAAAATGAATTACATCAAAAATTTAAAACTTTTCATATGTTAATGAACACTATCAAGAAAGTGAAAAGATGGTCTACACATAGGAAAACAAAAGACTAACCATATAATTGATAAGGACTTTATACAAAGATTGTATAAAGAGCTACTACAACTCAACAAAAGAGACAAACAACCAAATTAAAAAAATAGACAAAAGACTTGAATAGACTTTATCCAAAGAAGATAAACAAATTACCAATAAGCACATGAACAGATACTCAACATAATTTGTCATGAGGGAATTGCAAATGATAACCACAATAATTCACCACTTCAAACCCATTATGATGGCAAAGATATGGAATAACTGGAGACCTTATTCATTTTTGTGGGATTGTAAAATGGTGCAGTCACTGTAGAAATAGGTTTGGCAGTTGTTCAGAAAGGGTAATATGAAATTAACATTTGATCTGCCAAACCCACTTCTTGATATATACCCAAAAGATTGGAATCATGGTCTCAAAGATATATATGTAGATAAATGTTTATAGCATTATTTTTCACAATTGCCAAGAAGTGGAAGCAAACCAAGTGTCCATTGGCAGATAACTGGATATACAAGATAGTATAGTCTTGCAATTGAATATTTTTCCATTAAAAAAAAATTAAGTTCTGATACATACTACAACACGGACAATCCTTGAAGACATCATGTTGTGTGAAATAAGCCAGGTACTAAAAGACAATTATTATATGATCATACCTGTATGAATACCTAGAATAAGCCAATTCATAAAGACAGATAGTAGATACAAGTTACCTTAGGCCAGAGTGAGGGGAAGAGAGTTATTGCTTAATGGGTATAGAGTTTTGCTTGAGATTATTTCCCCCCATTTAATGTACTTGACACATGTCAAAATTCAGTTAACTACAGATATGTGAGTTCATTTATGGGACTCTCAATTCTATTTCATAGTGCTACATGTCTCTTTATATTCCAGTGCCACATTTTTTCATTAACCGTGGCCTTCAAGGAAGTTTTGAAATTGGGAAGTTGAACCTCCAACTTGGTTCCTCCTTTTCAAGATTGATTCGACTCTTCAGGACCCCTTGCAAATCAAATTTTTTGAAAACTTTGTGAAGGAACAGTCTTAAATCTTCTTTGAATATTTGGTAAAATTCACCAGTGAAGATATCTGACCCTGCACTTTTTCTTTCTTTGGAGGATTTTGATAATGGACTCATCATTTTACTTCTATGGTTATTGAGATCTTTTACTTTTTTAAAAATCAGTTTAGGTACATTTTGCTCTTCTAGAAATTTGCTCATTTCATTTATATTTTTGCTGGAAAAAGTGATGGTAACCACAAGGTAAACCAATGAAAATTATATCCAGGTTGAAATGAGAAGACACTCTATACAGTACAATGCAAGAATGCAAATAAATATAAAAGTAGGCTTTAAAAGAACTGAGGGGATACTTACCTGGCAGGGGAGATACCATGATCACGAAGGTGGTTTTCCCAGGGCGAGACTTATCCATTGCACTCCGGATGTGTTGACCCCTGTGATTTTCCCAAATGCGGGAAACTCGACTGCATAATTTGTGGTAGTGGGGGACTGCGTTCGAGCTCTCCCGTGAATAAAAAAAAAAAAAAAAAAGAACTGAGGGATAAAAATGGTATAACTCTTCTATAGAAATTATTCACCTTACTATTTAAATAAAATAATTGTTTCATTATATTGACAGTATACGTTTAAGACTCACTGTATTCTCTAGGTGTATGAGATTTTTGGTCTTTATTTTTTTTCTCCAGTCAAGAGAAATATTATATTTAAAGTAAAATCCCCACTAAGATGCTGCTTTTAGGTGAAGGATTGAAATTATTAAAAACTCATTCCTAAATTTATCTATGGGAGGTTTTTTGTAATTTTGATATAATGTTTTCAGTGGATGTAAAATAATTATCAAAATACTTCATAAAGTAATCTGAGTGGGAAGAATTGAAATGAAGACAGTGGCCATACTCTTAATTTTGAAAAAGGCAACTGATTAGTGAGGGAAAGGGAAAAAATGATAATTATGAAAAGATACACAGAAAGGAGTGTGTATATCTTGTTTGCTAGGAAGGGAGTGAAAAAACACATTAGTTAAGCTAATGGGGACAGTGAGGTTGAAAAATGGTGAGTATAAGTACAGGGGAGTACAAAGAGCAGGGGTAATGAGAATAAGGCAAAAGGAATCAAAAGAGTAGGAGTCTGGGGTCAGACTGCAGGACAACACATGGGTGTTAAAAGATACCAGCTTTGGAGAGTTTGCTTTTGGCTCATTTAGGAAGAAGAGAAAGTCCCTGAAGTTGAAAAGAACAAGAAGTTGTACCTCAGTGTCTGGATGATTCCTAAACATCACAGAATTCAATCAATATTGGGTGAGAATATGGACATGAGGGGAAGAGAGGGATTTACGTTTAGATTCCTCTATGAATGCAAAGAAATTGCCTGGGGTTGTTAAATGATATAAATGATGTAAAGTTTAAATATTTCACCTTTATAAAAATAAATTTTTATTTATTTATTTTTTTAAAGATACTTAGATAACATAAATGTTACACAAAAATATAGGGATTCCCATATGCCCCACCTCCCACACCTCCCACAACTTCCCACATAAACATCTTTCATTAGTGTCGCACATTTACCTTTCCACATAAACACATCCTGGGGCTTTGCCATTAAGCATGGACCATAGTTCACATTGTAGACCACACTCTCTCCCACAGAGTTCTGCATGTTATATAATGGTATAAAATGGCCTATATTTGTCATTGCAATGTCACTCAGGACAATTCCCAAGTCCTGAAAAAGCCCCTGTATTACAACTGCTTTTCCCTCTCCCTGACCCCCAGAACCTCCAGTGGCCACTGGCTCCACATCAATGTTGTAATTTTTTCCATTGCTTGAATCACAATATGTCTATAATAGAATACCAGTAAGTCCCTTCTAGTCCATGCTCTTCCCCCAATCCTGAGGAGTCTGGGATGAAACATTTCACCCTTAATGAGGCTTTATATAATTCCAAAGCTCATTAAGTCTTCTAATTGACATTTTCCATATATCTATTACTCCTGACTACTTCATGTAATTGAAATTGTGATGTTATATTTCTAATTATTACATTATTATTAGTCTAAAATTTGAATGTCCAGGCCATAATAGCAGAGTCAATATAAATTTTAATAATAGTTACATGAACCTCAGAAGTGTGCCTGCTTAAATTAGGGATGAAATAAATATGCATGTAAGAATAAATTATTTGTTAAATTATTAATATAGTAAATAGCATGGGTTTTTAAATGCTATGGCCTGAACATTTGGTTTTCCACAAAAAGATACCTTGAATAATTATTTAAATCAATGTATCCCAATGAATAATGCTAGAAACTTAAATAATGAATATCCAAATAAAAATAACTGTACATCCAAATCCCAGTTACCAACTACTAAACAGAAATATGTGCAAGTCAGACACTATTAATTTTAAATAATCTAAATAATCAATATGTGTCTGGAAAAATAAATGGGCCCAAGAAATATTTTTGGAATGTATGTATGAAAAAAAAATAATTCATGAGGATGGAATTTTAAGTCTATATTTGAAAATGAATTCTAAATATCACCAAGTATTCAAAAATCGGAAATCTGAAGAACTCCTTCTTAGCTTAATTCTCTTAGAAGAAAAATATAACTTAAGCAATGGATAAAAAACAGAAATTCTGAGTGACTTCAGTTCACAGTTTTAGTTAGAATTCCCTGAAAATGCCTGCTCTTTACTTAGTCAAAGTCAACAGACATAAGGTTATCTGAAAGATATTAAAGTGAAGATAAATCCTTACTTCAAACATCTTCATGTGAAAATATGCTCTTAATTTACTTGTCAACTATTTACTTAGAGTTTAGAATGGGCCAGAAACGTGTTGATTACTAGAAAAACAGTATTAGGTGACACCTATGTTTTTAGTGTCTTATTGCTTGTCTTTCCCACTCTTTCTTTGCTCTGGAGTGTGATAACTATTTACACATAGTTATGTGTAATAACTACACATAGAAGTGTGTATATACACATATACACATGTATATATACATGTGTATATACTAAAATTTGCAACTGCTTTATCATTTTTAAAGCTAAGAGTCATCAAGCATCTAATCTCTCTTTCATTTGCATGTTTTAAAATTGATTTTCTCTTACAAAAATATTTTTGGTCCGGGTATATAGAAATGTAGTTTGTTTTAGCTTTTCAGAGATTCACCACATATATATATATATATATATATATATATAGTTCAAATTTGATTTTACACTTAGTGATCCCAGAATAAAATAATTTTATTTTAACTCTATGAAGCATAATTTTAGATGTTTTAAAATGCAATTTTATTGAGATATATTGACACACCATACAATCTATCCAAAGTGTGTAATAAATGGCTTTTACTATAATCACAGTGTTGTGCATTGATCATTACAGAAAATTTTAGAATAAATTCATTAATCCAAGGAGAAAACTCCACAACCCTTAGCAGTCATCTCTCCTTCCCTCTGTCCTTCCCCAGCCCTAATAACAATTAATGTAATTCCATCTTTATAAATTGATATCTATTTAATTTTTGACTATTCATCAGTTTTATTGAGATATATTCACATATCATAAGATCTATCCAAAGTATACAATCATTGGATTTAATATAAACACAATGTAGTACATTCATCATCTCAGAAATTTTAGAACAATTTGATTACTCTAAACAGAAAGACTTCATGCCCCTTAGCATTCCCTCCCCAGGTCTACATATCCATTTATATAAATGGAAGGCATTTATATATTTTATATAAATGGAATCATTCAATGTGTAGTACTATGTGTGTGGTCTCCTTCACTTAGTATAATATTCTTTTTTTTTTGGTCTGATATTAACATTGTGTAATATTAACATATATTTGTTCTGCTTCAAAAAAAATGGTCTTATAAATGGAATTTTATCCATAATCCTACTTCACATAATTTATTTATATTACACATAATACATTTAGTTCATAATAGGGCAATCAGACAGTATTTGTCCTTTTTTGTCTGGTTTGCTTCACTAAGCATAATGTCCTCCATGTTCATCCATATTGTCATATGCTTCATGAATTCATATCTTCTTACCACTGCATAATATTCAATTGTGTGTATACTCCACAATTAGCTTATCCATTCTTCATTTGATGGATGCCTGGTTGTTCCTAAAATTTGGCTATCATGAATAACTCTGCTATGAACATTTGTGTGCAGATGTCTATTTATGTCACTGCTGTCAGTTCTTCTGGATATATACCCAACGGTTCGCATGGCAAGACAATATTCAACTTCCTTAGGAACTGCCAAACAGTCCTCCACAGTGGTTATAACATTCTACATTCCTATAAACAGTACCATTCTACATACCCTCCAACAGTGAATAAGTGTTCCTATCTCTCCACATCCTGTCCAACATTTACACTTGTCTAGCTTTTTACTAGCACACAGTCTAATAGGTGTGAAATGATTTCACAATGTGGTTTTGGTCTGCATTTCCCTAATCACTAGTGATGCTGAACATTTTCCATGTATTTCTTGGCCATTTATATTTCTTCTTTGGACAGTAGTCATTTCAATTATTCAGCCCATTTTTAAAAATCAATTAGTGTATTAGTCAGCCCAAAGAAGTGCTGATGCAAAGTACCAGAAATCTGTTGGCTTTTGTGAAGTCTATTTATTTGGGTGGGGTGGAAGCTGACAGTTACCAGGCCCTAGACAGTCCAATTCAAGGTACCATAGGAGGTATTTTCTCACACAAAGTCTGTTGCCATATGTTGACGTGAGGGTTCAGTCTTTCTTTTTTCTCTTAAGGCTCTGTGGTCCCAGCTTCTTCCAATCTCAACTGTAGGCTGGCATAAGCCTCTTTTCTCTCCCCAGGGCTTGTTTCTTTCTGGGCTCAGCTGCTCTGTTTTCTTCACAAGGTCAGCTGTATACTGTGAGGCTCATCTCTCTTCCCAGGGTCTCTGCTGTGTCTAATGAGCTGTCTCTCTTCCTCTGTTCATTTTCTCTGTGATATCTCTTTTATCATCCCAGAAAGGGGGTGGGGACTCAAAGCTGAGTCACACTCTAATGACATGGTGAATCAAAGCCCTAATCTTAATATGACTTAATCAGACTTCTCAAATGAATCTAACATATCAAAGGGTTTTCACACCCAGAGGAACAAACCACTTTAGAAACATAATCAGTATCTCTTTTTTTTTGGAATTCATAAATAATATCAAACTGCCATAGTTTGTCTTTTTGTTGTTGCAGTATAAGTTCTACTCTCCATTCATTTTTGAAGGACAGATTTGCTAGATATAGAATTCTTGGCTTGAAGTTTTTCTCTTTCAGTGCCTTAAATACATCAGTACATTTTCTTCACTCCTCCATGGTTTCTGACAGGATGTCAACACTTAATCTTATTAAGGTTTCCTTGTATGTGGTATTTTGCTTTTCCCTTGCTCGTTTCAGAATCTTCTCTTTATTTCTGATATTTGTCATTCTGAATAGGATGTGTCTTGGGATAGATCTATTTCAATTTATTCTGTTTTGGGTGCTTTGTCCTTGAACATTGATGTTTATGTCTTTCATAAGGGTTGGGAATTCTTCAGTAATTATTTTCTCAAATATTCTTTCTGCCCCTTTTCCATTCTCTTCTCCTTCTCAGATATTATTATGTGTATGTTTTTGTGTAGTGTTCTGCATTCAAGTCATTTACATCTTTAGTTAAGTTTATTCCAAGGTATTTGATCATTTTAGTTGGTATCGTAACCAATTTTTTACTTGATTTCCTCCTCAGATTGCTCATTATTCATGCACAGAAATGCTACTGATTTTTGCTTATTGATCTTATATTCTGCCAATTAACTGAACTCAATTATCATCTCTAGAAAATCTGTAGATTTTTCAGTGGTTTCTACATATAGGATCATGTCATCTGCAAATACTGATATTTCGACTTCTTTCCAATTAGATGCCTTTTATTTTTTTTCTTGCCTAAGTGCTTGAGCAATACATTGTTTAAAAAGAGTGGTGACAGTAGACATTCTTCCCTTATTTGAGATGTTATTTTAGCATTTCACTGTTGAATGTGATTTTACATATGTTTTACATAGATGCCCGTTATTATGTTGAGGAAGTATTACTACATTTTGAAGTGATCTTATCAAGAAAAGATGCTTTATTTTGTCAAGTGCTTTTTCCACACCATTAGAAATGATCATGCAATTTTCTTTTTTGTCCATCTATTAATGTGGTGTATTACATTGATTGGGTTTTTATTTTGATCCATCCTTTTATACCAAAGATGAAACCCACTTAATCATGGTGTATAATTCATATAATGTGTTGTTAGATCCTATTAGCAGGCATTCTGTTGAGGATTTTAACATCCAAATTCACTAGAGAGAATGTATGTCATTTTCTTTTTTTGTTGTGTGATTATGTGGCTTTGGAATTAGGGTGTTGTTGACATCATAGAAGGAGTTAGGCAATGATCCCTCCACTTGTACTTTTTGGAAGAGTTTAAGCAGGATTGGTTGTATTTCTTTCCAGAATGAATGGTGGAATTCACCTGTGAAACCATCTGATCCTGGGCTTTACTTAGTTGGGAACTTTTTGATGACTAATTCAATCTTGTTACATGTAAATGGTCTGTTGAGTTCATCAACTTCTTTCATCAATGTAGGCTGCTTGTGTGTTTCTAGAAATTTGTCCATTTCTTCTAAGTTATCCAACTTGGTGGCGTTCGATTTTTCAAAAGATACTTTTATGATAGTCTTTATTTATGTGGGATAAGTTATAATATACTCTCTCATTTTTATGTACTTACATCTTCTCTCTCTTTTTGTTTTAAATCTAGCTAAGAGTTTGTCAATATTATTAATATTCTCAAAGAACCAGCTTTTGGATTTGTTCATTTTTCCTAGTGAATTTTATTCTCAATTTCATTAAGTTCTGCTCTAATTTTTGTTATTTCTTTCTTTCTGCTCACTTTGGAATTAGTATGTTGTTCTTTTTGAAGTACCTTCCATTGTGCAGTTAAGTATTTAATGTTAGCTCTTTCTTCTTTTTTAATATAAGCATTTATGGCTATAAATTTCCCTCTCAACACTGCTTTTGAGTCATTCAATAGGTTTTGATATGTTGTGTTCTCATTTTCATTCATCTCAAGGTAGTCACTGATTTCTTTTACAATTTCTTTCTTGACCCACCGATTTTCTAAGACTGTGCTGTTTAACATCCATATAATTGTGCTTATACCATTTCTATACCCCTTATTTATTCCTGCTTCATTGCCTTGTGGTCTTAGAAATTACCTTGCATAATTTCAATCTTTCTGAATTTGTTGATACTTGTTCTGTGACATAGTATGTCATCTATACTGAAGAATCATCCATGTATATATATACTTGAGAAGAATGTATATCCTGCTGTATTTGGGTGTAACATTCTGTATATTAGGTCTTTATTTCTTTATTCACCCTCCCTTGAGATGTTCTGTCCAATGGTGTTAATGGTGTATTAATGTTACCCAGTAAAATTGTAGAGGCATCTATTTCTCCCCTTAGTTTTTCAAATGTTTGTCTCATGTATTTTGGGGCACCCTAGTTAAGTGCATAAATGTTTATGATTGTCCTTTCTTCTTGATAGTTTACCCCCTTTATTAATTTATAGTGTCCTACTTTGTCTATTACAACAGATTTGCATTTTAATGTTTATCTTGTCTATTATTAGTTTAGCTACACCTGTTTTTTTTTAGTTTTGCATATTGTTTGCATGTAAAATTGTTTTCCAACCATTCACTTGCAACCTCTTTTTGTAGATAGCATATAGTTTGGTCATATTTCCTTACCCAGTTTGAAAATCTGTGTTTTGATTGATGAGTTTAACATTCAATGTTATTTCTGTTAAAGCAGCACTTACATTAGCCATTTTTCCTTTGGTTTCTGTATGTCATATTTTGTTTTTATTCCTATTTTTCCTGCTTTGTTATCGTTACTGCTGATTTCTCTTTCTATACTCTCGTCCAACCTATTCTCTCTTTTTTACTTTCAACATGCAGAATTCCTTTTAGTATTGCTTGAAGGGCATATTTCTTGTTGAAAACTCTAGGTTATCTGTGAATATTTTGAACTCTCCCTCATATTTGAATGGCAACTTAGCTGGATACAGGATTCTTAGCTAGCAGGTTTTTTTTCTTTTAGCACCTTAACTATGTCATACCACTACCTTCTCACTTCCATGGTTTCAGATGAGTAACCAGCGTTTAATGTTATTGAGCTTCACTTTTATGTGATGGATTTCTTTCCTCTTGCTGCTTTCAATATTCTCTCTTTTTCATGCATGTTTGACACTTTGATAAGTATATTACTCCAGGTAGGCCTGTTAGGATTTATATTGTTTGGATTGTGCTGCATTTCCTGAATATGTATATCCTCGTCCCTCAAAATTGTAGGGAAAATTTCAGCCATTATTTCCTCCAACACTTCTTTGCCCCCTTTCCCTTTCTTCTCTCTTTCTCTGGGATGCATATAATGCATATCCTTGTGTGTTTTGTTCCATTTTGTCATTCAATTCCCTGTGTCTCTGTTGAATTTTTTCTTTCTTTTTATCTATCTGTGCAATTTCAGATGTATTATCTTCTACATCACTAATTCTTTCCTCTGCCTGTTTCAATCTGCTGTTATGTTCTTCCAACATAGTTTTAAATTCTTGCAGTGTGTCATTCATCTCCATCAGATCAGTTATCTTTTCCTGTATATTTGCAATTTCTTTAGGATGTTCACCCCATTGTCTTCTTAATATTGTTTATCTCTTCTTTCACTTCCTTAAAGTTGATTCATTTTTGTTTGGACATCCTTGATTAGTTGTTTCACATTCTGCATTTCTTCCTGTTTTTTAGTTTGTTCATTAGACAGGTCCATCTCTTCCTGTTTATTCATATAGTTTACAATTTTTTTCTGGTGTCTGAGCATCTGTTTATCTTGATGGGCTTATTCAGATTGTTAGCTTCTCTTTACACTCTAGAGATTTGTTTTGTTATATTTTTTATTAAGGTTGATCTATGAAACCTGGTTCAACTTATTCTATATCCTTGTAGTTGTCCATGTCTTCCCCCCTCCAAAAAAAATATTGAGACCATAGAAAAAGAAAGAAAGAAGAAAATAATAATAATAATAATAAACACATATATTGGAAAATGAACTCAAAAGTACCAGGAAAAAGAGAAAAAGTAAATCACTAATAAGAGATAAAAATCATAAAAAAGTATTAAGAACAAAAAATGTTGAGTAAAATAAAAAAGAAGCAAATAGGAAAAATATAGAATAAAATAAAATACCAGAAAGATGAGAAGAGAAGAAAGAAAATGAGGATAAAACAACTGAAGGTAGAATGAAATAAATGCAAGAGAAGAGGGAAAATGAAAGAAAGAAAAGAAAGAAACTAAGGGAAAAAGAGCATTAAATGGAGAGAGAGAACAAAGCAACAACTACAAAATAAAAAAAACAACAATAGAAAAACTGGCTTCTTTCTCAGGTCACTTGCACTTCTCTCAGGGTGCCAGTACTCCCCAATCTCACTGTAAGCCTGCCCTCTCCAGGTATGGTACCCAGCACAGAGAAGAAATAACTAAAAAATAAAAAAGCAAATAACCTAAAAAAGTCTCAGTCTAAATTCTCTGTCCTGAAGCTGCTTGTCCTTCAAGTCATACTCCCTTCAGTTCCTGGGGTGCCTGCCTCTCCCTATAGCTGCTTCAGAGCCTGCTGTTGGCTTTTATTAACTGTTCCCCTCACTTTATGACCCCTACCCTCAATCATCTCTTCCCATGAGTTGGTTGTGTGTCAGACCCCCACACTTCTTTTTTTTTGCAGCTCCCTCACTTCAAAAGATTTATTGGTTCCATGAAGCTCCCTTTGTCACCCTGGGGGCTAGGGACATAACTCATTATGTGCACTAGTTGAGCACTGATCTTCCAGCCAGGTCACTTCCCTGACTTCCTTAGCCTCTGAGCTGGTTTGAGTGCCATTTCTCATATGGATTGCCTTTCTCCCCAAGCCTATTGGGCCTCTCCTCTCAGGTATCCTCTCTAATTGCTCCCATAGTCCTGTAACTTCTCTTCTGCCAGGTAAACTTGCCTAAGTTCCCATAGTTTCTGGAGTATTGAAGATTGTTGTTCCCTACTCCACCATCTTGGTCCTTCTTACATATAAATTTTATAGTTTTTAAAAAATATTTAATGATGTAGTAGGTTATTTTGAATTAAATGTTGTAATATGTTTGATGTTAAGGTCAAGTTTTATTTTGTCTACAAATGTCTAATTACTCTACTACAATTGTTGAAAAACTATACATCCTTCATTGTTGACAAAAGTGCAGAAACCGTTAGTTGAGTGTAATTTTAAAAGACTATATTTCTTTCATTCTGTTCCACTGATTTTTACATCTATGTCAGTGCTAATACAATGCTGTTTTGAGTGTTTTCAGCTGTTCCAAGGTCTGTGCCATTCAATAAAAAATTTTAGAGGTTATTGTCTACATGTAGAAACTATCCTTGCTGGGATTTTCATGGAAAAAGTATTAAATCTACATATGAGTTCATATGGCTCAGAGACTTCAAAATGAGTCAGGAGGTCATCCCAGAGTTAACGCTTACAAATACCTCAGTAGGATCTCATAGAATGCCAAAGTGGATATTACCCCAAACAAAGGGGCTCCTGAGGGCTCTGGAGACACCCAGGTCCTATATAAGGGGGGACAGCTCCAGAGATTGATGCCTTATTAGTGGGCTCTGCTTTGGAATCTGTGCTCCTGAGAGTGACAGAGTTGGACTCAAATAAGTCCTCTCTGCACATGGTCCATCAATCCCTTCTATTCAAACCTATATGTGGTGCTGGAGTTTGTAGGTATACTTCCAGAGACTGGAGCCTTTGGCCTGCCCATGTGCCAGCTGTGCCTGGAATCTCGGTGGAGCCGCAACTCCTACTGTACAGCTCAATGGACTCACCCAAGACAACTGGCAGGGTAATGATGATGGACAACAGCCATCCCAGGGAATGGAGAGAGTCTGCAGCTGTAGGCAGGATAATCCCATCCATCTTATCCATGGGATATAAGCCCACTCTCACTAGGAGGTGGAGTGGACATCATCATCCCAGACTCCTCAGGATTGAGGAAAGAGCTATGGATTAGAGTAGACTTACTGGTATTCTACTATAGTCATATTGTGATTCAAGCAATGGAAAAAATTACAACATTGGTGTGGAGCCAGTGGCCACTGGATGCTTTGGGGGCTAGGAGAGGGAAAAGCAGTTGTAATACAGGGGCTTTTTCAGGACTTGGGAATTATCCTGAGTGACATTACAATGACAGATATAGGGCATTTTACATCAGCATATAACATGCAGAACTGTGTGGGAGAGAGTGTGGTCTACAATGTGAACTATAGTCCATGCTTAATGGCAAAGACCCACTATGTGTATATCCATTTCAGGTGATGTGCCACACTAATGAAGGATGTTTATGTGGGAGGTTGTGGGAGGTGTGGGAGGTGGGGAACATGGGAATCCCTATAATTTTTGTGTAACATTTATGTAATCTAGGCACTTTTAAAATATTTAAAAAAAATTAAACAAAAATCTACAGATCAGTTCAAGGAGAATTAACATCTTTGTAACACTAAGTCTTCTAATCCCATAAGAAATTATAACTATTTATTTAATTCTTACTCAATTTCTTTCATTAGTATTTTGTACTTTTCAGTCTACACACCCTACTCATAATATTTAAGTGTACACCTAAGTATTTCATTTTATTTGTAGTGAGTTTAAAGGGTATTGTTTTGAATTTTCACTTCTAGATGTTGAGTGCTAGTTTATGGTAACATTATTTATTTTTGAGTTGATATGGTGTCTTTTGATCTTGCTGAAATCATGCATTTGATCTAAAAGTGTTTTTTTTTAATCCCTTGGGATTATCTATGTAGACAATAATATCTTTTGAAAAGAGGTACAGTTTATTTCTTTTTTCATTGCACATGCCTTATATTTCCTTCCAAGTAAAATGGGTAATTGATAAGTTCATGCATGTCCAGGAAAACACACATACTCTGAAATGAACTCAGAGTCACTATACTTTTGTTTCTTGGTGTTTAATAAGGCTAAATAAGTGATGAAAGAAAGCACTAGCACAGAGACTGTCTACAAAGTTTAGCAAAGGTGTTTTCTTGCTTGCTTGCTTGCTTGTTTATAGCTCCTTCAATACAAACACATTCCCATCACTTGAATAAAACTTTAAGGAAGAAGGACTTCAGTAACTACATAGGTCAAAAGATATAGTCTATGCATACATAACTTAAAAAGTAAACGCTAAACACAAAAAACAGTTACATGTTTCAACAGAAGAAAAAGGAAAAGGAGAATCTGATTTCTAGACGAAACAAATTAAAATATTCAAATGAATATATTAATATATATATATATATATATAAAGCATGTAAATAATGAGGAAAAATGGCCCACTCAAAGTTAGAAAATAAACTCATAGAAAATATCAAGGAGAAATACTAGACACTGGACAGACCACTGTCTGCACAGTCTCAGATATGCTCAAAGACCAAGTAAAACACTAAAAAGACCAAATGAGATCAGGAAAATAAAATATAAATGAAGAGAAAATTTCAAGGAATTTATAAAAATCATAAAATTAAACCAAATAATACTAGAGGGGGAAAGTACAGGACTGAAACATATAATTCCCTAGAGAGGTTCAACAGCAGATAGGAAAAGAGCAGAAGAATCAGTTAATGTGAAGATGGGACAATTGAAAATTTCCAGTCTGAGGAACAAGGTGAAAGAATAATGAAGAAATGTGAATTGAGCTTAATAGATCTGTGGGACACTATGAAGCATACCAATATACACGTTATGAAACAATAAGAAGGAAAGGTGAAAAAGAAATGGGCAAAGTACATTTGAAGAAATAATGGCTGTATATTTCATAAATCTAATGAAACACATGAAGATACACATACAAGTAGTACAAAGAACACAGGATAGGATAAACTTGAAGAGCTCCATGTCCAGAAACATAATAGTTACACTATCAAAAATTGAAGATAAAGACATCTGAGAGCTAAGAGAATCAATGCATCATGTATAAGAAAACAGCAATAAGATGCTCTCAATTTCTCATAAAAAACCATGAACCATAAGGTAGTGTTATGACATATTTAGATTTCTGAAAAAACTATTGTCAACTAAGAATTCTATATAGAGTAAAAGTGTCCTTCAAAAGTGAGGGAGAACTTAAGTCATTTACAGATAGCAAAAGCTTACAGAGTTCATCACAATTAGACCTCCATAAAAGAAATACTAATGGGATTTTTTTCAGTGTGAAAGGAAAGGAAATTACACAGTAGCTCAACAATGTATGAAGAAATAAACAGCTCCAGGAGACGTAATTTAAATGAGTAAATATATATGCATATATAATTGCATTTTGGATTGTAACACCGCTTATTATTTCTTACATGATCTAAAATACAAATCCATACAAAATAATTAAAATCTATGATGCTGGGCACACTGCATAAAGATGAAATTGTTGACAAGAATGACATAAAGCAGGGGACAGGGATTAGAGGAAGATAGCTTGTGTATGTTATTGAAGTGAAAAAGTAATCAAATAAAATGAGGTATTTATAGATTTAGGATGTTAAATTCAAGTCCTATGTTACCACAAAGAAAATATTTTTAAAAATATACACAAAAGAAAATGAGAATGGATTCTAAATGTTTCACTAAATTATTAACTAGCATAACAGTAAGCAATAATGGAAGAAATGAAGTAGAAAAATTGTTAAGACTCAACAAACCAAATAAAAGAAGTAAACCCTGAATTACCAGTAATTATTTTAACCATACATAAACTATCCAAACAAAAAGGAGTAACTGGCAAAATGGATTTAAAAAACCATGACCCAATTATATTTTCTTTACAAGAGTCTCACTTTAAAATCCAAAGACTCAGTAGGTTGAAAGTGAATGGATGGGAAAATATTTAATAAATTAGTAACCAAAAAAGAGTATGGTTGGATATACCGTGATCACATAAAGTAGAATTAAATCAAGAACTGTCAAATGGGATAAATAAAGAAGGACACTAAATATTAATAAAATAGTGACTATGTCAATGAACTATCACAAATACAAACATATAGACACTTAATAACAGAGCCCAATAACATATGTAAACATTTATGAATTAAAGAGTGAAATTGCTCTACATTAACAGTAGGATACTTCAGTACACCAAATTCTATAATAAATAGAATATCCTGACAGAAGATCTTTAGGAATTAGAGGGCATGACCTGCCGCTTTGTTCCCGGGCCTGAGGGTGATCAGCCCTGCTGCAGCCCGGGGGCGACACTGGCTAGTTGTGGACCGTCCGGCGTGCACTCCGGGAACGGCGGGGGGTGAAGAAGTTGTCAGGAGAGCGCAGGCCCGGCTCCCTGGTCTTCACGGGGGTTAAGGAGAAGTTGTCACAGGGTCGCCGTTTGGTGCCCTGTGGTCTCCCTGACAGTACTAAATGAAGAGACACCACTCACTTGCTTGCTGGAAGGTAAGACCTTTATTCAGGGAGAGCTGCGCAGTTTTATAGGCAGAGTTGGGCGGGGGTGAGCGTGTTGTCTTCTGATAGGGCTAAGCTGTTGCTGGGCGTGGGGGAAGATTTGGGAGGGAGGGGGGAGGCTAGAGGAGAAGGCCAACATGTCCAAATAAGGTTATGGCTGTGAGGGAGTGCTGTGATAGGCTGCGGTGAATAGGGAAGTTGGGTTCGGGGAAGAGAGAAGTTGGCTACGGGAAGCGGGTGGGGCGTAGCGCCCCACAGACACCTGTGGCAAGGTTTGACTTGGGTAAACATTACCTCAATGACCAATACTATAAGACAAGTATAACTAAGAGATATATACAGAACACTTCACCCAAAAAAAGCTGAATACACATTCTCTGCAAATTCAAATGGAGCGTTCTCCAGGATAGACTATATGCTACAACACAAAACAAGTCTCCATAAATCCAAAAGATTAAAATAATACAAAGTAATTACTCTGATCACAATGCAATGAAGCTAGAAATAAATACCAGAATGAAAACTGGAGAATTAAAAGCAAATGTTTAAATTAAGCTAAACACTCTTAACCAATGGATCAAAGAAAAAATTTCAAGGGAAATGGGAAAAATATCTTGAAGATAATGACAATGAAAATATAACAAAGCTTTTGTGATGCAGCAAAAGCAGTAATCAGTGGGAAACTTATAGGTGTACATGATTATCCTACAAAGAACAAAAAAAAATCTCAAATTAGTCACATGACTGCAAAAGAATAGCAAACTAAACTAAAATTAGAAGAACAAAAGAAATTACAAAAATTATTATTCAAGATAAACAGAAAAAAAGAATACCAATAGAAAGAATAAACAAAACTAAAAGTTGTCCTTTCAAAAAACAATAAAATTGACACAATCTTAGCTAGTCTGACAAAAATAAAAGGAAGGAAGACACAAATATCTAAATTCAGAAATGGTAATGGGACCATCATTATTAAACTTATGGAAATAAAAATATTACAAGAGGATTCTATGAATAATTTCATACCAATAAATTATATAACAAATGTACATTACTGGAAACATACAGTTAATATAAACTGACTCAATAAGAAACAGAAAATTTTATTACATCAATAACAAATGAAGAGACTGAATCAGTTATCAAAAACCACAAAATAAAACAATGCTCAGGAACAGGTGGCTTCAATGGTTATTTTTATCAAAAATTCGAAGAAATAACATCAATATTTCTCAAAGTCTTCCAAAAAAAGAAGAGACGGTAACACTCTCCCAGTAATTTTAAAAGACTAACATTACCTTGATGCCAAAGCCAATAGACATGTTACCAAAAAAGACTATTGTAGAACAATTTCCTTTATGAATATAGATGCAAAAAACTCAAAATAAAACTATCAAACTGTGTCTAACTGCACATTAAGAGGATTACAGACTATTACCAGGATGGATTTATCCCAGGAATACAAGAATGATTCAAAATGTGAAAATCAAACAATTTAATTCAAAACATAAATAGAATGTGTAAAAAAGCACAGTCATCTCAATTGAAACAATAAAGTCATTTGAAAAAAATCTAGCACTCTTTTAAAAAGCACTAAGAAAAATAGGAAAAGGAAGGAATTTCCTCAACATGATAAGAAGCATATATGAAAAAGCCATATCTAATTCATTAGTGAAAGAACAAAAGCATTCCTCCTAAGATCAGGAAGAGGATATTGTACTAGAAGTTTTTATCAGAGCAAGTAGACAGGCAAAAGAAATAAAAGGTATGCATATCGGAAGCAAAGAAGTAAAACTAAACTTACTCACAGAGGACATCTTATGATAGTAGAAAATCCCAAACAATACAGAAGAAAATTACTAGAGCTAATCATATTCAGTAAAGTTGTGGGTAAAATATCAATAAACAAACATGAGTTGTGTTTCTACACAGTAGCAAAGGACAACACAAAAATGAAATCAAGGAAACAATTCTACCTGCAATAACATCTAAAAAATAAAGCACACAGGAATAACTATTAAAAATAATGACTCATAGACTAAAAACTACAAAGCAGCACAGAAAGAATTTAAAGACCACTTTAAAAAATGGAAAGGAATCCCATGTTCATGACTTCATAGGCTTCATATTGTCATGCCAATACCACTCAAAACAATTAACTGGTTCACTGAAAACGTGATCAAATTTTAGCAGCCTTTTTAAAAAAAGAATTGGTAGAGTTAGGGTTCAAATTCATATGGAATGAAAAGGGACTTCTATAAGCTAAACATTGAAAAACAACAAAGTTGGAAGACTCACTTCTTATTCCAAACTTAATAGAGAACTTCGTTAATCACAAAATTATAGTCCTGATATAAAGACAAGGAGAGAACAATGAAATGGATTGATAGCCTGGAAATAAACCCACACATCTAGGACCAAATGGATTTCAACAATAATGCCAATTCCGCTCAATGAGGAATGAACAGTCCCTTCAACAAATGGTGTGGAGAAAACTGGATATGTACATGCAAAAGAATGAAAGACACTCCCACTTCACACCATATAAAAAACTAACTCAACATTGAAATATGTCCAGTCTTAGTTTGCCACAGGGCTGCTGATGCAAAGTATCAGAAATGCGCTGACTTTTATCATGGGAATTTTATTTAGGTAAAATCTTACTGCTCTGAGGCCATGAAATGTCCAAATCAAGGCATCGGCAGAGATGTTTTCTCACCAAAGTCAGCTACTGGGATCTAGGGTTCTACGACATGCGAAAGCAAGGTGGTGTCTGAACTCTGCTGAGGTCTTTGCCTTCCCCTCCAGGCTCATGTCTCCAAGAACCCATCTGTGGGCACTAGGCATAGGGCTTGTCTCTTTTTTACCTCTTTTATCAAACTCAGCTGCTCCAATTTCTTCCCAAGTTCATCTGTGTGCTATCAGACAGAGTCTCTTCTCTTCAGCCTTGAGCAGCTCCATGGGTCCATCCTCTTGGGGGCTTCATGCTTAAGCTTTGACTGATAGTAATCCTGAGTGCTCACTCACAAGGCAAGATCAAATGGCAGTTTCTTTTCTCTGTGTGTTTCTTTCTATGTCTCTGTTTATATAAAGCTTGAGTAAGTGGACAGAAACCCAAACTGGGTCATGCCTCACTGAAGTAGTCTGGTCAAAAGGGCGCCATGGGGAGCAGGTGTAGCTCAATGGTTGAGCACCTGCTTCCCATGTATGAGGTCTCAGGCTCAATCTCTGGCACCTCCTTTAAAAAAAAAGTCCCCATACCCACAGGGTATGTATTATTTCAAGAACATAATCTATTTCTTTCTTTCTTTTTTTTTTTTTTACTTTTTATTTTTTTAAAAAGATACTTAGATTACATAAATGTTATAAAAAAACTATAGGGATTCCCATATGCCCCACATCCCACACCTCCCACAACCTCCCACATAAACATCCTTCATTACTGTGGCACATTAATTGCAATTGATAAACACATCCTGGGGCTTTGCCATTAAGCATGGACCATAGTTCACAATGTAGACCACACTCTCTCCCACACAGTTCTGCATGTTATATGGTGGTATAAAATGGCCTATATCTGACGTTACAGTGTCAGTCAGGACAATTCCCAAGTCCTGAAAAAGCCCCTGTATTACAATTGCTTTTCCTTCTCCCTGCCCCTAGAGCCTCCACAGGTCACTGGCTCCACATCAATGTAATTCCTTCCATTGCTTGAATCATAATATGTCTATAGTAGAATACCAGTAAATCCACTCTAATCCATAGCTCTTCCTCCCATCCTGAGGAGTCTGGGATGGTGATGTTCACTCCACTTCCAATTGAGAGGGGGCTTATGTCCCATGGGGAAGATGAATGGGATTATCCTGCCTGCAGCTGCAGACTCTCTCCATTCCCAGGGATGGCCGTTGTCCATCATCATCTCCCCACCAGGTGTCTTGGATGTGTCCAATGAGCTGTAGAGTAGGAGTTGCTGCTCCACTGAGGTTCTGGGCCCAGCTGGCACATGGACAGCCCAAAGACTCAAGTCTCTGGACATACACCTACAAACTCCAGCACCATGGGATTCATAAAATCGCATCAACTGTCACATGGCCTAAGTATATACTAAAAACATAAAACTGAGAAGAAAGTAATGCACAAAATACTGAGGACATTGTAATCATTAACATTTTCTTAGAAATTGAACAATTCCATTGAATTGTGCAGATGGAAAGTGTTTAAGATAGGAATTTTTTTTGAGGTACTAGGGCTGGGGATTGAACACAGGACTTCCTATGGTGGGAAGCTAGTGTTCAACCATTGAGCCACATCAGCTCCCCTGAGTTGGTTTTTTTGTTTGTTTCTTGTTGGCATTTTTTGTTTTTAGGAGGCACCAGGGATCAAACTCGGGACTTCCCATTTGGAAAGCAGGCACTCAACTACTTGGGCCAGATCTACTCCCAAGATGGGAAATTTTGTATTATATATTTATTGCCATAATAAAAATTTAAAATACTAATTACATTAAATGGGTTTGTGTATTAAGATACAATATCATGACCACTCTATTTTATATTTGATGTCTATATACACAATTCACTTCATGTACCTGCTCTAACACATGGATTCAACTATGCAGTTTCAATTTCCTACTATTCAAATGAAATAATATCCCCATGATTCTGATATTGTGTTTTTTAGGCTAATTGAAATTGCTGTAATGGAGGATTTTTCATTGTTTGTCTTATTCATTTAAATTAAAGGCTAATTCCCTTTGAATTTGGTTGGTATATTCATTTTGGGTAATTTATTTATTAAATTAAGACCATAGTATGGTATTCTGAGCACAATGCTCTGAACGTTTAGTCCACTTATATGTACTCAAATACGTATGCAATGATGGTGATAAGCAAGCATATTCCTTGATTACCAACTTGATTACAATTCCTAGATTGGTACCAACTTAAGTTACAAATTATTAAAAGGAAACAACCACAAGTATGCAATGTTAATCTTAAATATTCTAAATGCAAAATTAGTATCCAGAACAATATATGTCTTGAAGATATTTGGGAATGTTTACAAAAAAAAAATAGTTATATGCGGGTAAAATTAAAGGGATTGGATTTGGTAATGAATCCTAAATGCCAGAACATATTCAAAAATTATGAATTTAATGAACTTCTTATCAATGAAGTTCTCTGGAAAGAACAAAAAACACCTTAAGCAATGTTTGGAGAGCAGATATTCTGAGTGATTTCTGTTCACAGGTTCAGTTATAACTCCCTGAAAAAGTCTGCTCTTGCACTTCATCAAATGAAATCAATAGATATTCGTTGAACTTGTATGAACGATTTAAAGTGAAAATAAGTGATATAATCCAAAGCTTTTCATAAGAAAATAACTTCGTAATTAACTTATTCATCACATATTCACTTACAGCTTAGAATAGCCCAGATACTTACTAGTTAATTAGAAACAGGCAGGGGAGACCTATGCTTTACTTACTCATTTGCTCTAGAGTCAGAAATCTATTTCATTGATAGGCTGGAGAGGTTGCTAAAATTTGTAATTCATAATTCACATTTAGAGCCAAGAGTAATCATGAATACGATTGTCCTTGGAACAATATGCTTATCCTCGGCATGTAGAAATGGAACTTTTTCTATCTGTTGAGCGATTTAGTGTTTGTTTAGTTATATAGTTATATATTTGTAAAATTTAATTTCAGAATTAGTGACCAGAAAAGATACTGATTTTATATATACTCATTGAAACACCATGTTTATATTTGAATGCTACAATTTTGCTTAGAAGAGATAAATAAATTATCTAAAAATAGGTTATGAAAACCTTCATAAAAATCATCAGCTTCTGTTTTTGTTGCTTATGTTGTGATTAAAAGTGTCATGGATCCTCATAAAATGAAGAACATTAATTTCTTACGAAATTTGAAAATGAGCTTTAAAGTTTCAATTCTATTTTTTCCCAAGTTATTGTAATAAAGAACACATATCCTCACTGATATTCAATCAGTGGTCTCCAGATGTTTCCCTCTTTGATGTATAGAATGAATGATTGCTTCCTTAATACTTGCAAAAGAGAGGATCTTCTAATTCCAACATGATTATGGGGAAAAGAAAAGTCTTAAGACACTATGCCCACAGTAAGTGGGTCTTCCAGAGGCTGGATCCTGGCATCATGACAAAGAACAATGGACATAATATTTAAGATGCATTGAGAATCTCACACCCTCTATAGTCACAGCAAAATTATTAGAAGATACGGGTGATGCATAGGAGGAAGGAAAACGACTAAGAAGTATTCATTCATAATTATTCTTGGAGAAATTAACATGGCAATATAAGTCTATAATTAAAGGCTACAGATACAAGTTGCTGAGGTCATTTCTCTGGGAGAGCTCACTGCACATGCCTAGAATTCTTCTTTCATCTACTTAATAGCCAAGCTCATTTAAACCCTCCTATATTATGGAACTCAAGATGCAATAAGGCAAGCAACATGAGAAGGTAGACTTCACTTATCAGAAGACACAAGTTTTAGCCTTATTCCATGATGAACTGCAACACACCTTATGGTATCTAGAATGTGAAATAAGCTTAGAGCATGAACGTTATTTCTACAGCATTTTGTTTATAAGGTAAGTCAATGAAGAGACAAAGTTAAGGAGCTGTAATGGGCAGGTTGTCCTGTCTGTTTACAAATCTGGTTTAATGATGACATAAATGGGATATGATGCATTTAACTTTATAATCCAACATCATAACATATTTCTGGATGCCTTTAACAAGAGTTTCAATTAATTCACTTATATGACCACAGCCAAGGTGTGCTACTCTCTCACTCTAATTAATAGAAAGTTCAAACTCCGAGGATGTCATTCAAGATGGAGATAGCTTTCCTAGTTAAAGTCATCTTTCCCATTTTGTGCAAACTTTCAAACTGCATTGCAACATGGTATGTTGGGAAATGCAGGTGCTCATTAAGGTCTGACAATACTCTGTATCTAGAAGAGGCTTAGGCATTTTAGATCTTATTCACATTGTTTAAAAACACTTGAACTTTCCTTTCCTAATCTTTACTATCAGTACAATATTCTGAATAATGGTAAGTTGAGTGTTCACATAACAGAGCTGGAATTGTTATGTTACCAGAAATGTACCTTTCAAACTTGAAGACAGCTTTAGGTATTGGAAAATAAAGGGACTTTTTCCAAAAAGGACCAAGCAACAAGCAAATCCAAACTCTCCCTGAGATTTCACAGTAATTCAACCAATTTTCTTACTTCTCTTTCTACAAGATAGAGCAAATATATGAAATACCCTTATAAAAGTTCCTTATGGAATTTTTCTAGTGACTATAATTTTTTAAAATTTGGGCATTTCAGCTACCAGATCACTAAAACTTTGTATCTTCTCATGATGATTACCCCAAAGTATCTCTTAGATCAAACAGTACTCTGGAGTTGGCCTCTGTTCAAACTATGGTGAAAAGTCAGACAAAGAGTCTATTTCAATTAAACACTGGGAGTTACCTCACATGATATTATATTTTCCTGGTTAGCAGCCCAGAATGTAGAAGAGAGAAAGGAAGTAACACTTATGCTTTGTAGATCATCTCCTAAGAGAAGGGAATGGTGAAAGCGTGAGTAATTGTACTTTATAAAAAACAATAACTGTGGTTAATGCAAATACTGATTCAATAATTGTGACAATGTATGTGAGGGGTAACTCTTCAACTTCAAAGGAAATTAGAGTGACAAAAATTATCCAAGTTTTTTTTAAGCTGAAAAGCAGAATATGTTCACATAGATCGACAGCCTGAGATGTTTAAGAAGTTTAGGATCATTCCCATACTGATTGACTATTGTGGCTTTTTATGCAGAGTAATTGAAAGTGCCCAATGAAATTTAAATTCATCCACACAACCTCATATTTGCTTGGCAATTTCTAGATGATTCAACATTTGTAATTTATGCCTTGATTCATGAATGCAGTTAGGAACATTTTAGGATCACTCCTTAATGTTTATCTTACTAGACATCATTGTTATGTTTAATGATTAAATCAAAGGTTAGGTAAATTTTGTTCTCCCCTAGATCTTGGACAGATTTAGGAAAGATACATAACACCAGGTTTTATACCAGAAACAATTAATAGAAATATATATCCCTAAATACTCTGTCCTGTCATTCATTAACATTTTTCTACTATTGCTTCTCTAGATGTACACAAAACATGGGGAGAGAAAATGATACTTCCATAGTGGGTTTTACCCTCCTTGGACTCTCCCTGGAAATGAGGCATGCTGGTTTCCTCATCTGCAGCATTGTCCTCCTCTATGTTGTTGTCATCAGAGGAAACACCATCTTGGTCTTACTCATCTCTCTGGATCCTCGGCTTCACAGCCCCATGTAATCCTGCTCAGCCAGCTTTCCCTCATGGACATCTCCCTCATCTCCACAACTTCCCCCTAGATGCTTACTAACTTTTTCTCAGGAACAACAGATATACTTTGGATGTGTCACTCAGATCTATTTCTATTCCTCCCTTATAGGCAGTGAATGTATTCTCACACTGATGGCCTACGATCAATATGTGGCTATTTGTAATCCTTTAAGATATACGGTTATTATAAATTCTGAAATTTGCCTTCATATGATCATTATGTCATGGGTAGGGAGAGCAGTTAATGGACTAGTCTAAACCATATATACAATGCACTATCTCAGCTATGGGTCAAGAGAAGTCCACCATTTCTTCTGTGAGCTAGAGGCAGTCCTCAAGCTGTCATTTGGGGACACTTCAACATATGAGAAAATAGAGGTTATCTCTGGAATCATATTGATCCTTACCCCCTTTGGCCTCATTCTGACCTCCTACATTTTTACCTTCCTCAGAGTTCTCCACTTGAAATTCTACCAAGACAAAGCATAAAGCTCTTGCCACCTGCTCTTCCCATCTGATGATTGTGTTTTTCTACTTTGGTCCAACCATGTTCATTTACATGACTCCCAGATCCTTGCACACTCCAAAGCAAGATGAAGGACTCTCTGTATTCTATACCTTCCTTACCCCCAAGTTGAAACCTCTTATATACAGCCTACGAAACAAGGATGTAGGAGAAGCACTGAGGAAAATTTGGAGAAAATCTGGTTCTAAGGTAGGATTGAAATATTGGGTTTCTCTGACTTTTTAGTAATTCTACTAACAATCTCCAGCCATCAATTACATTTCTTATTTGTGTATCAGGATATATTTATTGAATTTTTAATGTTTGAATCTATGTGACAAATATTAAAATAATCATATATGTTTATTATGAAATTGGATGGGTATATAATTTGGTCATGCTTAATAAATGTAGCCACTCTTTGTTATATTTTATTTCAGCAATTAAATATTGGACTTAGAGCCAAATAGCTATGATAAAAAGAAATTTACCTGATTTCCTTAGCAATAAGTAGACATAAATTAAGTCCAAAGGGACTAATTCATTATTTTCTTATGTACTTATTTTTTCTAACTCTTAATGACATTGATTATAAGTAGATGTAATATATTATAAAGCAGCCCATTAATATGAGATTTTAGAGTATATGAACAATAGATTGGAATGAAATTTAGATTAAATTTTAAAATAGACAGTATTTTTAAAATGTAATTGCAAAATTACTGTTGATTATTCAATTACATGTGCTTCTTTCTAGTCAAGTGATTCTTTGGAAGAATAACCCAAGCAACAGAGATTTCATTCCAGAATTTCTGCACTTTTATTTTACTTTTAAAACTTTTTAATTCAAGTTTATTATTCATACATAAACATCCATAACCAATAAGTACATAGTAAAAGTTGTGAACTTACAAAATAAACATGCATATCATCTTACAGGGCTCCCATACATTACCCTACCACCAACACCTTGCATTGTTGTGAAACAATTGTTACAAAGTAAGAAAGAGCATTGTCAAAGCATCATTACTAATTATTGCCAGTATCGTACATTTGGTGAGGTGTTATTGTCAAAAAATGAGGTGGAAAGGAAAGATAAGCAGTGTACACCAAGATGAAATACCTTTACTGTGAAGTGAAAGAAATTTGCAGGGAATATTCCACTGAAACAAGGCTGGATTAATTGGTGAGGTTTAAGCATGTGAGTTACATTATATGTGGTACTTGGCTACGTCCTCTCTGCATGTTCAGATCAGCTCTTCCTCTCCACGAAGCCTTACCTGAACCCCTATATTCCAACAGATGTCCAGCTAAAATCTCTACCAGAGACTTAAGGGAGGGCAAGAAATGAAATTAAAACTCTGACATTGAAGCAGATTCTATGGCACTCCTTAGATGTTAACCATCTTCCCCCTCAAATCCCAAAAAAGAGTTCCTCACCATTGGCCATGATTTCAGCTGGTGCAATATATCATTGTGTTCCCTCCCTGCTGGTCCATCAATATAGGATGATTAGTTCAAAGTGACCAGGGAGCTGTCACAGTTTCAGATTCAGGGAAACCCATACTAGAAACCCTAAAAGCAGGAAATTGGACTATAAGCCATAGAGCTTAATATTGTAGAGATAGGGAGCGAAGTTTACACAAGTGAATCATTGACATTAAGGTGCCTTACTTCTCCCTCATGGTCACCATATTCTGTCTTATTTTGCTATTAGGAACATGTATTAATCAGACTTCTCACATACATTGCAATATGGAGGACACTGCTCCAAACATGATAGACATTGTCTCTGACATTCTGACATGGCACAGTACCTGAACTGTTGACAGGCCAGCCTGTTATTCCCTTCACATAATTGTTTCCATATGATATGGCATATTGTGGAAGATGGACTCCATGGCCATAAGAAGACCACTATTGCTTTTTGTCATCATTGCATGTCTGTCCCTTATTCAATGCTGTTTTATCCTGTATCTAATTATGGTAATCCAGATTTCCTGTTAAAGTATACAGATAATGGTGCTGATTGAGAATCTTCAAAGAGGGAAGGAAAAGCCATGTCTGGAATATTTGTCAATGCTTGTACAGATGAGTTATATTTTGCCCCTTCATGAGTTGTAGACAGTCTTTTCTCCATGTATACTTGTTTTGGTTTTTCCAATCTTACTCATTTCAGGGCCTTGATCAACTGTCTTTGTGACCACCACAGCCTAGGATGCTAGCTATTTCTATCTCCATAAAAAGCAAGGGACCAAGGACACTTCAAACCATTGTCCATGCAGAGTTTTTCATCCTCAGTTTTGCAAAGGTGGTGTTAGTCATTACAATTCATACAATTCACCCCAAAATATAGGATGGCTTTTTTTGCTATCAATAGTGATCAATTTCAACAGCTTCCAATTGGCTCTTATTACCTCAGTGAGACTTATAGCCCATCCAAGGAATAAATGGCAAGTCTATTTCAGTGGCTAAGAGATCTATCTCAATTTGAGTATATTTTAAAAATGTTAGTCCTACTGTGCAAAGATAGTGGGTCAGAATTCCACTTGCATCAGATCTCAATCATTCCTTTTTTAAAGGGGAACTTATGATTGTTTACAGATGCATTTTCAGTGTCAGCAGAGACTATAAATAGAAGCCATCACATCTCTATATTTCTCTAACTAGACTCCCCCTATCCCAAGAAATGACTGTAGAATGTGTATTGTGTTGACTTGCTTTGAAATTGCACAGTATTTTTTCAAGGAAACTTAGCCTCTCTTTCAAACAATACACTGGTGGGGGCGTTTGGTATGAACTGAGGTAAGTCTAGAAAGTGAATGACGGATCCTTCTTTACATTATGATGCTTATCTTAGCCTTCTGCATCAATGAAATCTGCCATTGCCTCAGGAATAATGTCTGTAGATTTACCCCACCCAATTTTCCCTCTTGCTCTCCCAGACAGTGCTCATTCCCTGTACTCAACCTTTCTCATGACTAAATGTTAGGTGAAAGATTCTGAACTTGAATAAATCCCCATGTATCTCCCTACATAATTTGAATAACCGAGTTGATCCTGTGCCAAAATGGGAGCTGATGTTCTTTACATTCCATCCAAATAACAGCAACTGTGACGGTGATGTGTTTGCATGAACAAGTCATCAAATATCAGGACTGAATAGATGATGCTACAAGCAACTGTATGACTCTGATAGTGCAACATGGCATTCATGTATTATCATACTTAACAAAGCATTATTGGTAATAAATGAATTTTTACAATTATTTAAATACCTAAAATGGTAGAAGTGCTTGTTGACATATGCCCTTGTTGGTATATTAAGAAATAAAGGCTGGAGAAATACCAAGCTTATGATGTATGAGAATCACTCTAAGTATTTCCTACTATTTTCACAGTAGATTACCAACAGTGGATTATTTAATCATAATGTATAAGAGTGCAAGCCAAACATTGTTTCTCTATTATTATTATACCTATATTCATTTTCACAAATCCCAATCTTGCCAAGTATCTCACCTACTTCTGTTCAATGTAGACACTACACTTAAAGTTAAACATTTAGTTTCCCAGGTTTCTCAAATATCTCTTTATTATGGATTCTAGCCTTCTATAATGATCTTTTCTTAATTTTTAATTTTTCTATATGCATTAGAAAATGTATAGTATTTGAGATTTTGAAATCAATAACAATGTGTTCTGATTTGCAATATAAATTATTTTATCCTTGTTCAGAATTTTGCATGTAAAAAATGGTGAAAATTTCTTCATATGAATATTTATATTAAGCCATGGTTTGAAAATATTTAAAAGCATTAACAGTAAATATTTTGAAATTTGAATAGAATTTTAGCTCACCTTTGAACTTCCTGCAAAGTTTCATAAATATATCATTGAATTAAAAGAGAATCAATATTTCACTGAAGACCAAATGTTCACTAAGTGCTTTAAATAATTCCCCATTTCCCACATGACAGTGTAGTTTGTATTAAACTACTCCAACAATTATTAAAACAACACAATTACAAAAGCTGAAAAACATATAACAAGTCTCTAGGGAATGACCTATGACCTTCAATAAATGACTTTCACATGTTTCCATTTGTCAAGATTGTTCTTCAAATACCTGCAGGAAAGAGATTCTTCTACTTTCAACATTATTATGGGGATTCATTTAACCTGTTACAACTTATGCCCACTAAATAAGGATTTCCTGACAGAATGGAAGAAAGCACTAATTAGAAGACTAAACATACACTAAGGATCATACACCCTCTACAGTCACAGCATAATTACAAAATGCTGGTGATGAGCAAGATGAGGAAACTATTATCAAAAATAATGGTAATTGTCCATTAGAAATTATTTTTCAGGAACCTCAACCTGATTAAAAACATTCAATAATGAGAGCCAAATATAAATGTCCCTGAAGAGGCTCCTCTAGGCTCACAAACTCCCTTGAATATGCATGTCTTGGTTCATCATTCCCCACACATCCTAAATAGCCAATCTCACTTACCACTCCTAGGTTATAGAACTCAAGGTGCAATGAAGCAGGTAAGATTCAAAGGTGAAAATTGCTTACCTGAAGAAACATATTAATATCTATTTCAGTGTAGACATACAACATACTCCAGGGCTTCTAGAATGTGGAATGAAAATGAGAAATGAATATTGTTTCTGTAACTATGCTTATTAGGTAAGTTTATGAAGAGGCACAGCAGGGCAACAGTCAATTGGAAGGTATTCACGCGTGTTTGCAAGTCTGGTTTAATAACAATGTAAGGGTCTTAATGTATTTAACTTTTTAATCCAACAAGATCACTTCTAGTTGGTCTTCAATAGTGACAGTTCTGACTAATTAACCATTGTGGCACTAAAGAATTTCTTGTCTCTTGGTTTAATTTACTGAATATTGGAATGTCTTTAATGACATTCAATATGTGGACCATTTTTTAAAGTATAGTCACCATATCTCCCTTTATGAAACTTTTAAACCTATTGAATTGCAGAACAACATGGGATGTTGGGAAGTGCATGGATTTTGAAGTCTGACGATGCAGAACATTGCCTACATCTAGCACGTACTTAGGGCATGTCAGACCTCATTCCCTTTTCTTCTAAGAAATTTTGAACTTTTCTTTCCTAACCTTCATTTTTAGATCAAAATGCTGAACACCATATCATAGAAGCTGAGTTCATTTAAGCATATGTAGTCAAAATTAATATTTGGAAATGAAAAAGTGTACCTTTCAAACTGTGAGGCAGGAAGGTGTGTTGGAAAATACATGGGATTTTATCAGAAATGACCAACTGGCACTCATGCAAACTGACCTTGAGTCTTCACAATAAATCTAACCATCATTTTCTTCTCACTATACAATTAGGAAAAATATATAAACAATTGTACTGAGATATTCTGGTGAGCATAAAATGAGGATATTGGTGTAGGCTGCCAGTCACCTCATCATTGGGCCCTACCATGATTCCTACACCAAAGAGTCTCCAGGTCAAACAATTACCTGCTGCTGCCCTTCTGGATAAGCCATGGTACAAATCCAATGAAGAAGTCATTTGTCAGTGAAAATATGGGGACTTTCTGTGATACATTGAACATACTTTTTCATAGTCTAAAAATTAGAAGAGAGAAATGAAGAAATCATTATGTTTCCTAGAATATCCTGTGCAAAGAGAAATATATTCTTTATTGGAAAGGTAAGGATTGAGCAATTCTACTTCATACAAAATATTGCTGTAGTTTTTTATAAGCAAAAACTGTACAATTAATAAAAATGAGATTCAGATGGTTATGAAATATGTGTGTGGAGAAACCATTCAAATTCACAGGGTATTAGAGAACCAAGAAAACTTAAAATTTTTCTAAATAGAACAGAATATGTTCACATAAGAGACACATTGAGAAGTTTAAGTTTAGGCTCATTTTCATATGAATGGAGTATGCTGGCTGTTTTAAGAATTGTTATTAGAAGCACCCAGAAATTAAAATTAATCCAAAATATCTTCATATATCAAATGGCTACATTCGAAACAACTCAATATTTCAAATTTGTGTCCCAGTACATGAGGGCAGAAAGTAATTCTTTAATGTATATTTTAATAGATTGTGGCATTAGGTATAATGATAAATCTCTTTTCCACCCAGTTACTGGTTAGATATTGCACAGAATTGTGCCAGTTGATTTTATTGCATAAACAATTAATGGATAAAATTTTCACTCTGTGGAAGGTGATATTTCTCCCTTTCTTCCTCTAGTTTTATATTTAAAAAAAGGAAAGGGAAAATCAAAGATCTGTGGTGGGTTTTACTCTCCTTATTCTCTTTACAGAAATGAGACACATTGGCTTCCTTATCTCCACCATCCTCTCTGTCTATGTTGTATCCATCACAAGACACACTGCACTGGTCTTCCTTCTCTCTGGATCCCCTGCTCCCCAGTCCCATGCCCTTCCTGCTCAGCTAGCTCGTCCTAATGGACATCTCCTTCATCTCCACAACTGTGCCAAAGATCATAATCAATTATTTCTCAGGGAGATCAGATATTTCCTACATTTGCTATGTGTCTCAGGTCTATTTCCTTACGATGCTGGCAAGTAGTGAATGCATTCTCACACTGATTGCCTATGACAGATAATATGGCTATTTGTAACCCTTTGCAGTGTGGTCATTATGAATTCTGAAATTTGCCAGCACATGACCATTGAGACTTGGTTTGGTGGTGCACGCAATTGCCTAAATCCAAACCACATACACCATGCCTTTTCACAGATGTGGTTCATGAGAAATCCACCATTTCTTCTGTGAGATGGAGGCAGTCCTCAAGCTCTCATGTTAGTACACATCAATTTATAAGATGTTTGAAGTTGGAGTTGTGTTCATCCTAATATTCCTCAGCCTTGTTCTGGCATCTTATTTTTTTATATTCCTCTTTGTCCTTCACTTAAATTCTACCATGGCAAGGTATAAAGCACTTGCCACCTGGTTTTCCCATCTCATGGTGATGTTTTTCTAATTTGATCCAACCATGTTCATTTATATGATTCCTAGATCTTTATACACTTCAGAGAAAGATGAAGATCTCTCTGTATTCTATACCATACATACCCCTATGTTGAGCCCCGTCATATACAACATAAGGAAAAATGAGGTTGGAAGGGCTCTGAAGAAATTCTGGGAAATGTTTAATTTTAAAATTAAATGATATTATTGAGAGTTAGTGGTTACTTAATGTTTTTGGAAAAAATTCACTCCCATAAAAGTCATGAGTGTTTTGCGTTTCAGAAAATAATTATTCTTTTTTTAAAATGTATTTTTTATTGATCTTTAAAAGATACTTAGATTACATATAGTCATTAACAATTTTACATTTTTGCACAATTACAGAGCATTATTCAAGTATGAGTTCTTTTTTTCTGTTCGATATATTTGGAATAGCAACCCAATCAACAGAGTTTTCATTCCAAAGCTTTTACTCTGCTTACTGTGGAAAAAATCAGTTTTCCTTAAGAAGCGTAAGGTTTTGATCTTGCTAATGTTAACAAGGCATGAGATTGAAAATCCATTCCATGATTTAAAATTCCTATATCTTTCCCAGCATCCAACCAGATGATCATTTTTAAAAATAAAAGATATAGAGGACTACTGAATTAACTCTTTAAAACTATATTAAGGCTAGTTTAGAAATATATGTATTTTCTCAGGTCTTCTGCAAATTTTCCCTTGCCTCATTTTAATAACAATGGTCATCACATGTTTCTCTGTATATGGAAAAAAATAGTGTGAGTGCACAAAATTACTGATGACAATTTCTCATTTTTACTCTCTTTTTGTTCTATATCTCAGGTCTTGGTAAAGCTTAGCTTATTCCAAAATTCTTTTGGCCTCTGGTCATAAATATATATGAGTCAAAGCATGCCATTCCTCTAAGTAGATGGGATACAATTTGGAATTTAAATGCCTAATCATTTGAAATTGTGTGAGAATTTATTACCAAGTGGTAGTGTTCATTATATGACCAGTTAGTGTTTGGTTTCTCACCCAGCAAGAACTTGATTCAGCAAAAGTATACAGGTTGTTAATATGGAATGTAATCCAGTGAGTAGGAAGAAAGCGTTGGGCATGGTAAACTACTGAAAGAATAATACTCAATTTAAGAATGTGTTTTCCAGGTAGTTCTATGTTTTGATCTCACATGGGAATTCATGAGGAACAAATCAAATGCCTCTAAGAAAAGCCACATTAATCATATGAAAAGTATTTATTTATACCATCCGATCTCTCCTTAATTTAAGTTCTTTGCAAGGCATTTAACACCTGACTCTATAGGCAAACTCTGAAGGTGCACATGCTGCTTAATAACCTACAATCAGTGGTGGCACTGTTTAACTCCACTGGCAGAAAGTGAAAATTGAAGAGCAAACATTTAATATGAAGTATTTAGGTCAAAGTGGATACAGTCTGCAAAGAAGAGCTGACTGACAAATGACTGGTTCATTTGAGAGGCTTAGAGGGTATGAGATATATCATGATAATCATTGGAAATGTCCATAATGCACTGGTCAAATATGCTCTTTCTCTCAGTAAAGAATAACATGCCACCCTATATTCCAGAGATTATCCATACTCAATCTCTACCAATGACTTAACATGGGAGATAATGAAAGAAGTAACATTCCTACTCTTGCAGTTGAGCCCATTGATCTTCATCATCTTCCTCTTCATACACCCATTTTAGTTTCCCTCACCATTGGCCGAACTGCATCTGGTCCAAGATTATTACCGTATTCTCTGATTCCTTATCCATCAACATAGGGAGCCCAAAGAAGCTAGGCAACAGTCACAGCTTCAGATTCATTGGAAAACTTACTGGAAACTGTAGAAGCAGGAAAAAGTAACCAAAGCCATAGAAATTTAAAGCTGTAGAGAAAAGAAGCAAAATTTTCATAAACCATTTACTGAAAATATGATGTGAATGTCCATTCTTACTACTTCTACTTGTTTCTCTGTCTCCCTTATTCTAGCTACTGAAGACAAATCCTGATAATTGAAACTTTGACTCAGTGTAGATGTAGCATCATGAGGACAGCACCTCAGTTTATCTTGGTATTGTATTTGACAAGGCACCTTAGTTGAACATCATCCCATTGAGCCAGTAGCTTCCATTTGATGTGGTATGAAGTAGGACTGATGGATTCCATGGTAATGATGTTATAGTACTTTTTACCAATAATTTATATTCCTAAGACCAGGATAAATTATCTGGGATCCAATTATGGCACATAAAATTTCCTGTTAAAGCACATAGATTATGGCCTTAGCAGTGAAAATAAATGAAGGGGTTGAAAATCCATATCTAGAGTAATTGTCAGCGCTTGTACAGATAAGCTGCATTTTGTCCCTCGATGAGTCATGCCTTTTTCCTGGTCATCCTTGCTTTGGTATATCCAATTTTCTCATTCCACAGACTTGAAGAATTGCTTGAATACCCACCATTGTGAAGGCCACAGGCTATTTCTACAGAAAAAGCCAGTGACCAAGGGCACCAGAAAATTATTTAGAGATTTTCCCCTTACATCTGCCAGAGCCACAATACAATATTTATGCCTTAATTGATTTTTAGACTATTATTTCCAAGTGTGGAAACCTATCCTTTGCCTTCAAACAGTGAACCAAGGGGGGTAAGGTATGTACTGAGGTACATCTAGAAACTAGATGCAGGATCCTGATTTCACCATTTTGGTGCTGATCTCAGTTATCTACTTTCTAATGAAACTTGTAATTGCCTCAGTTACAATGCCTGTCGAATTGCCCAAACCCAGTTTCAGCTGTCTGCCCCACACATTACTCCTTTTATGGCACCCAACCATAATGCAATACCATCATGACTTAACATTACATTGTGGATTCTGAGCAAGAATGAATCCTTTTGAAATTCTCTGTGTCACTTGGACAATAGAGTTAGAATCATGCCCAAACAGGGAAATGGCATCTTTTCCATGGCTTCCAAGAACTAGAAATTGTGGAGTGTATGATATTTATATAAGTGTGTCCACAAAATCAGGGTTGTAAAAAGGATTCTGCCTGCAAATACGTGATTCTGAGAGAGAATTATGATAGCCACATATGACCATGACTATAGCGGCATCATTAATAGTAATAATGAAAAGTCTGACAATTATCAAAAATCTAAAATAGGGAAGAGTTTGGTAACATACTCTGACTCAGTGATATATTAGGAAATAAGGTTGGGGTGACTAAATAGCTTATATTGCATAAGCATCATTCTAAGTGTTTCTTGGTGTTTCTCAGGGGATTTTCAAGTGTTCTTTTCAAATCATAATGCATATAATTTTAAAAGTGAAAATAATGTTTTCCTATATTTTATTCTGCTTCTGTTCATTTTCATGAAGTCCCAATCACTCCACCATCCTCTATGTCTATATTTCCTATACTGGCTATTTTCATACTACCCTGGCAAGCAATGAATGTTTTCTCCTCACCCTGATTCCATATGACTGATAAATGTCTATTTATATCCCTTTGTAGTATGTGGTCATTATGAAGTTTGCCTGCAGATGGCCATTGTGCCTTGTTTTTGGTGTTGACACAATTGCTTAATCCAAACCACATATAACATTCATTTTCCCAATAATGGCTTAAGAGAAGCCCACTGTTTCTTCTGTGAACTAAAGGCAGTCCTCAAGCTGTCATGTGAGAACACATCAACTTATGAGAAAGTAGTGTTTGTGATAGAAGTTCTGTACATCCTAATCCCGCCCCCCCCCCAATTATCCTTATTCTGGCATCTTCCTTTTCTAGATTCTACTGTGTTCGCCACCTCAATTCTACCAAGGCAAAGTATAAAGCTCTTGCTATCGGTTCTTCCCATTTGATGTTCATGATTTTCTACTTTGGTCCAATCATGTTTGGCTATATGATTCACAGATCCATGCACACTTCAGAGCAATATAAAGTTCTTACTGTATGCTATACCATCCTTACCCCCATCTTGTCCCCTTGGTATAGCTTAAGGAACAAGGAGTTTGGATAGGTTCTGATGAAATTTCTGGGAAATTTTACTATAAAATGGAACATTAATATTGACATATTTTTTGCTATCAATTCTGAACTGTTTATAAATCTGCATTATGTAAGTCATCCATTCATTTGCAATTATCTAATTGAGTGGATTTATAATTTGGTACATTCTTGATAAGTATAGACATTACATTGTGAATTTTTATCCTGTCAGTTAACTTTTGAATTTATATTCAGCCAGCTATGATGAAAACCAATAGATCACACAATTTACTTAGCTTAAAGTACACATAAAATTTTTATAATAAGGGAAGTAAATGAATTTGTTCTATGCCTCTTTTTCCTATCTGCAAATGACAATGTTCATAATTAGCTAAATTCATACTCTAGCAAATATACCAAAAGGTATTAGCTATAGTTAGTAGTAATGTTTTGACAGTGCTCTTTTATAATTTGTAACCATTGTTTCACAACAATGCAAAGTGTCAGTGGTGGGTAATGTATGAGAACCCTGTCTGAAGATATGCAAGTTTATTTTTAAATTCACAGCTTTTACTATACATTTATTGTTTATGGATGCTCATTTATGAACCATGAATTTCAATTAAAGAGTTAAAAAATTTGCTTCAACTAAATTATATGTGTTTATTTTATTAACCACAATCCTCATCAACCACTGGAATCACTATATTACACAGTCCCTAGATTATTCTCTAGCTGTTTTTCAATTAACATTCAACTCCCTAGACTATCCCTTTTAGCCACAATCACATTTATAAATCAACAATATTAGTTATACTAATTATATTTTGTTACCATCAATTTTATCCATTTCCACTCATTTGCAATTAGCCTTAATAAACATTCTACATAAATTTATTTCATATTTTATTTGCTCTTTCCTATAGTGCCTTATATATAAAAGATAGTTGAAACACCTCTTCATATTTATTTATGTCATGATTTGAACTTATTTGAAAATAGTAATTCAGTATTTGTAAATTTTAATAAATTTATAGCAAAGAAAGATTCTGTAAAGTTTCATGAACATATCATTGAATTAAAAGAGTATCAGTATACTGTGACATAACAGGTGACAAGGTAAGACTGTCTGGGTGGAAGTCTCATGCACAGGAAAAAGACATACAGGCCAACATGGTCAGAACTTACTTTTCCGAATTCTGGATGGTCCTCAATGGTAAACAGCACTAATGCAAAATCAGGAAAAAAAAAATACCTAAAAGTTCTGGGAAAGCTGTGGGACTTTCACTTGCCCTAGTCCTTCCCTCTCCAGCCCCTCAGCGTGAGCTCTAAGGTGGCCCAGGCTTCCAGTATGACAGCCCACATCCCCGGTACAGGCCCCAGTTAATGTATTTCTATGTCTACTCTATCTTGCCTCCTGAAAGACTCATTGAAGGTGGTTGTTAATTTTGCTTAAGCCAGAAATTGTGTGATACAGGGAAGAGGGCAGAGAAGTAATGTGGGTAAATGGCGTGGAACAGAACAACCCCAAGTAGCTCAGAGAGAAACACTGAGGTTGGGACACAAAATATAGTTTCTGGGGATTCGGGAGTGAAATGGCAAGAGAATTGTCATGGCTGTTTGTTTTGGTGTTGAGGGGAAAGTAGGAAACACTGAAGAATTCACTAATACTGGGGATTTTTTTTTTAAACTACCAGGCATGTCAAGTCAAGAAACACACTCAGAGAGACAAGAGAAGAATCTATTGTTCTATGTGGAATGTTCTATGAACTCAGTATAAACTGGGTAAAGTCTTGAAACAGAAGCTCAACACAAAGTCATCTCTACTATAGCCTTCAACAGTAAAGAAGAAATCAAAGTCAGGAGAAGCAAGAGAATCAAATGTCCAGATTCCCATGTAAAAAATTACAATATGTATGGGGAACAGGAAAAGATGGCTCCTTCAAAAGAACAAAATACTTTACGGACACTATCTTCAGGAAATTAAGAATTAATTCAATTTTAGAATTATTACCAAATGACATTAAGCCAACTTTTTAAATAAGTTCAATGAGCTAAAGGAAAATATGGTTAAAGAACAAAAGGCATTCAATAAAATGATATATTTAAGAAAATAAATTTTTAATGTTATCAAACAGAAATTCTGTAGATATATAATAAAATAACTTAAATTAAAATTCATCAAAACATTTCAACAGTATGTTTTAAAAGGCAGGAGAAGGAATCAGTGAATTTAAAGATAAGACAAGAGAAATTATTCAGGTTGAGGAACATAAATAAAAATAAAGGAATGGAAAAATTAAGCAGAGTCAAAGATAACTGTGAGATATTGTGAAGCTTACCAACAAATGGTTCCCCAAATTCCCAACTTTGATAAAACTCATGAATATACACATCCAGGAAGTTCAAGAAATTCCAAAAATTATAAACCCAAAGAGGTTCACAGCAGGATAAATTATTTTCTAACTGTCAAAGACTAAAAAAAAAAGAGAATCCTAAAGGCAGTAAGAGAGAAATTACTCATCCTGTACAAACATCCTCAATAAGATAAAGTGCTGATTACACATCAGAAACCATGAAGGACAGAAAGTAGTGGGTTGATATTTAAACTGCTGGTAGAAAAAAATAGTAAACTATGAATTCTATACAATAATATACAAAGAATAAAATAACTAAGAATAAATTTAACAAAAGAGATGAGTGCTACAAAAAGAAACGATAGAAATCTAAATAAATATTTGAGACATTCCAAGTTCAAGTTTTGGAATTCCTTATAATATTACGAGGTCCCTACTATTCAAACCCATCTCAATATCCAGTGCAATCCCTCTGAAAATTTCAGCAACATTTTTACGTAATGTAAAATTGTACTCAAATTCAATGGAATTGCAATAGACCTTGAATAGCCAAAATATCTTGAGAAAGTAGAACAAATTGGATGTCTCAACTTTCAAATAAAAATTTATTACAAAACCACAATTATCAAAAAATATGTTACTGGCATAAAGATAGACACATAAAATAATTGAAAAGAACTGAGAGTCCAGAAATGAGCCACATGTCTGTGGTCAACTGATCTTTAGCAATGATGTCAAGTATATTAAATGAGGAAAGAATAGTCTCTTCACAAATGGTGCTTCTATTCTCATAAAATTGGGAGACAGTGGAAGTGATAACACTAATCTAATTATCTTCAGGACAATATCAACAAGTCCCTAAAAGGACCCCACAGAATGTCCTGACAGATACATAAAACAGCTGGAAAACAAGCCCGACATTAGCAACAAGGCAAACACTGGCTACTCTCAGCATAAAGAGCTGTTTTTGAACATTTCTTCTACTTTTATTTAGGCCACACCACCAGCCTCAAAGAAGTTGCAGCCCATTTTTAATCAGGGGTTTCCCTACAATCACTGACCTGTACCATTCTATCCCATTTCTGCTCTCCAAGACTATTGTCCACTCGCAATTTCAAGTCAGTTTTTGGGGAAGACCTAACACATAAAACTATGGGACTAAAACTCAGCATCCAAATAGTTTGTTATTTCACAAATTCTCCTTCTCAAATGATCTTTACAACTACAGAGTTAGACAAATAAAAAATTACTACTTCCAAATGATTAAAATGAAATCCAGGGAGATAGGGCCACCTGATTAAACATTCAAAAATAGGAATTGAGAGGAAATGAACCCCAAGCCTAAGATTGCATGTACTATACCAAAATGCAGTTGTGTTGTTAACAAAGCAGCAAAGCAAAGAAATGAGTGATTTGTCACTTTAAAAATATTCAGTGCAATTCTGCCAAAAAACAAAAAATAAAAAAAACCAAAAACAATTCTTGAGGTGTTTCTCTTTTTGACTTACAGGATAAAAGATTGCATCCTTAATACTTGTAGCGGAGAGGTTGTCCTACTTACTATTTAATTCAGGATTTATTAGTCTCTTAGACACTATGCACACTAATGGGGAGATTCCAGAGGCCAGATCTTGGCTTTCTGGAAGAGATCACCATGGAGAAAAGTTAACATGCACAGAAAATCATATGCCATCTACAATCACAGCATATTTATTAGAATATACTGGTGATGAGCACATAAGGGAATGCTTTTCTCAGAACAACTAGTAGTTACTCATTAGAAAGTATTCTGGAGAAAGTCCAACCTGACAAAATAAATTCTAGTTAATAGAAGGCCAAGAATAGAAACCCCCAGGAAAACCCATCTGGGGAAACCAAGGCCCCATTACACATGGCTGGGATTCTTAATCTACCTCACCTCCTAACCTGCCAAGCTCATTTAGCCATGCCTTTGTTATAGGACTCAAATTACAATGAAACAGGTACATGAGAAAGTAGAAAATAATTTGATGGATGAAACAAATTTTGGCCTTTTCAGTGAAGAACGACAACCTGTCATAGGGCTTCTAGAATGTGGTAAGAGAAAAGCATAAGAAAGTTATTCCTGAAGATTTTTCATCATAAGGTAAGGTAATGAATTGGCAAAGCAGATGTAAATATGCAAATTGTTATGTGTGCAGGTCTGGTTTTTTAACAACTTATGAGGAACAATACAAAATACAATAGCTTTATAATCCAACATACATATTTTTGAATTGTCTTTTTTAAATTTTTAAAAAAATTTTTATTTTTTTATAAGATACTTAGGTTACATAAATTTGCATAAAAAGTATATGGAATCTCATATGCCCCACTTCCCATACATCCCACAACCTCCCACATAAACATCCTTCATTAGTGTGGCACATTCATTGCAATTGATAAACACATTCTGGGACTTTGCCATTAAGCATGGATTATAGTTCACATTGTAGTCTACGCTCTCTCCCACATAGTTCTACAAGTTATGTGATGATATAAAATGGCCTATATCTGTCGTTGCAATGTCACTCAAAATGAATCCCAAGTCCCGAAAAAGCCCTCGTATTACAACTCTTTTTCCCTCTCCCTGCCCCCAGAGCCTCCATTGGCCACTGAATCCATATAAAACCATGTAATTCTTACATTGCTAGAATCACAATAAGTCTATAGTTGAATACCAGTAAGTCCACTAGAGCGCCTTGCTCTTCCCCCAATCTTGAGGATTCTGGAATGGTGATGTCCACTTCACCTCCAATTGAGAGGGGGTTTATATCCCATGGGGAAGATGATGGGACTATCCTGCCTGCAGCTGCAGACACTCTCTGTTCCCTGGGAGAGTTGTTGTCCATCATCATCTCCCTGCCAGTTTTCCTGGGTGAGTACAATGAGCTGTAGAGTAGGTTTTGCAGCTCCACCGAGGTTCTGGGCCCAGCTGACATATGGACAGCCCAAAGACTCAAATCTCTGGATGTATACCTACAAATTCCAGCATCAAGTATAGGTTTAAGTAGAAGGGACAGAAAAGCCATGTGCAGGGAAGACATAGTTGAATTCAACTCTGTCACTATCAGGAGCACAAACTCCAAAGTAGGGCCCATTGGCAAGGCACCAAATTCCAGAGCCATCTGCCCTGACCAAAATACCTGGGTATCTCCAGAGCCCTCAGGAGCCCCACGATTTGGGGTGGTATCCACTTTGGAAGTCTATGAGATTCTGCTGAGATGTGCGTAAGTGTTACCTCTGAGATGACCTCCCGACTCACTTTGAAGTCTCTTAGCCATATAAATTCATTTGTCTTTAACGTTTCCCCTTTTATTCAAGGTCTTTTTCCAGTTGCATGGCTATTTGGTGCTTGTAGCAATCCCTCAGTGCCAGGGAGGCTCAACCCCAGGAGTCATGTCCCATGCTGGGGTGAAGGTAATGCAGTCATATGCTGAGTTTGACTTAGAGAGAAGCCACATTTGAGCAACAAGGAGGCTCTCAGGTGGCAACTGTTAGGCACCCCATAACAATAGTCTAAGTTTCAATTACAAGAGCGAAGACTCATAAGGCTAGTCATCAAAAACAAGAACCCATCAGTGGACCCAATATCAATGTCCCATCAATGGATCATCCCCCTTCACCAGTCACTGCCCCTGCACTTTGGGGACTGTTGCTGCTCCCTTAGAGAATGTGGCAGAACTCTCCAGGATGGGAATTCAGTGTTCTCTCATTTATTGTGTGAATCTCAACCCACCATGACAATGCCCCATCCCTCGATCATTTGAGCAATTTTATATATCTTTCATGCATACTCAGGTGAACTTCCTCCCATGAAACCCCCATCCCAGACACCCCCCACCAATGATTCTCTCCTGCCCCCTCTGTAACCCTTCTGTGAGCCAAACCTTCCTTGAAGATGAAGCCCATATAATAGCCATATACAATTAATAGGAAAATGAAATAATAAAGATAAGTTTAAATGTAAGAGATAAAATGCATGGTAAGTTAAAAAAAAACTAGAAATAAAATAAAATTAAAGAATTGGGATATTCAACAAATGGGAAAAAATAAAAAACTAAATTTATTTTTTTAATTTTTTTTACAATTTTCCTTTTATCACTGCATTATTGGGTGTCCAATCTGTACTGTGGCACCTGGCCCCTCTCACTCCCCAGTGTCTCCTGAATTTTCATTTAATTTTCAAAGAAGTTTTAGGTCACAGCAAAGTCACACACAGAATACTAGAGACTCCCATGTACCCAACCTCCTTCCCCTTTCCTCACCCCATATTAAAACCTTTTTTATGTGAATGGTAGCATTGTTATAACTGTTATACAGATAGTGAAGCATAGCTACTAAACATTGTCAATGGTTTACAGTATAGTTTACAATTTAGACAGTACAGTTTAATAATTTTTGATGATTTTTACCATTTCCTGTTTCCATCACTGTAAGGTAATGAAAAACATTTCCCGTGACCATTAAATACCCCTACTTGATGTTTTCTGTTCCTTCCTCCCCATGCCCCTGGGGCTCATGACACTCCCCTGTCTTGACTCATTGGATGACAAGATTTGTAATTACATGCAACAAGAGAGGTCTTGACATGTGATTATCCTGTCCTTTAGGATCCATCTTTGTGCCTAAGAGACACTCACCTGTCTGTTTCTGGGTGATTCAGTCCTTCCAAAAATGGGGATCCATCTTCTTCCCACTCACCGTGTGGGTCTCCTCTCCCCAACACAACACCTTATGACAGGATGAACACTCACACATTCCCCTGAATCCTACCCCAGATGCACCCCTTCGTGAATGCCCTCCCAACCTACACCCTAAACCAGTGACACTACCTTGTCATACTGCCATAAGAGCATTCACACGCCTGCACTTTCAACATCATATCCACAAATCACCTAGTCCCCCTCCCAACTCACCCCCCAGTATCCTTGGTATTCTAACCCACCCTTCCTAATCTACCCACTTGTCAACCCTGCACACCAAACCCAGTAATGTCTCTACCCACCTGTCCTATCCTTCAATACGCAACTATACTCTATCAATTTACCATAGATTGTGTCAATATGAGTGATGGCTCACAACCTTCTGTTCTCTTTCTCTCCCTTGTTAACTTATCTTTCAGACAATGGTTCTCAGAGACTGCTCAGTTTCTGCAATTCATATCAGTGAGGTCATATATTGTTCATCCTTCAATGCCTGGCTTACTTCACTCAACATAAGGTCTTCAAGATTCATCCATGTTATTCTATGTGTTAGCACTTTATTCCTTCTTACAGCTGAGTAATATTCCATTGTATGTATGTACCACATTTTGCTTATCCATTCATCTGTTGATGGGCACTGGGGATGATTCCAACTTTTGGCAATTGTGAACAATGCTGCTATGAACATTGGTGTGCATGCATCTGTTCGTGTCTTTACTTTCAATTCTTCTGGGTATATACCCAGCAGTGGAATCGCTGGATCATATGGAAGATCTATTGTTAGATTTCTGAGGAACTGCCAAACTGTCCTCCACAGTGGCTGGACCATTCCACAATCCCACCAACAGTGAATGAGGGTTCCTATTCCTCCACATCTTCTCCAACACATTTTCTGCTGTTTTTTTTTTTTTTTTTAAACAAATCTGTTTTATTGAGACACATTAAAATAATATCTTTTTTTATCAAATGTTTTTTAATAGCTGCCATTCTGATGGGTGTAAGATGGTATCTCATTGTAGTTTTGATTTGCATTTCCCTAAAGGCTAGCGATGTCGAACATTTTTTCATGTGCTTTTTAGCCATTTGTATTTCTTCCTTAGAGAAGAGTCTTTCAGGTCTCTTGCCCATTTTTTAAATGGGTTGTTTGTCTTTTTATTTTTGAGATGTAGGATTTCTTTATATATGCAGGATATTAGGATCCTATCATATTTATGGCTGCCAAATATTTTCTCCCATTGGGTAGGCTGCCTTTTTATTTTCTTAATAACGTCCTTTGAGGTGCAGAAGATTTTAATTTTGAGGAGATCCCATTTATCTATTTTTTCTCTTGCTGCTTGTGCTTTGGGTGTGAAGTTCATGAAACGATTTCCTATTACAAGGTCCTGTAGATGCTTCCCTACATTATCTTCCAAGGTCTTTACGGTTTTGTCTCTTATATTTGGATCTTTGATGCATCTTGAGTTGATTTTTGTATAAGGTGTGAGATTGTATTCCTCTCTCAATCTTTTGGATATGGATATCCAGTTTTCCAAGCACCACTTGTTAAAGAGGCCCTTCTCTCCCAACTGGGTGGGCTTGGTGGCCTTGTCGAATATCAGATGACTGCATATGTGAAGACCTATATCAGAACTCTCAATCCGGTTCCATTGGTCAGTATGTCTATCATTGTGCTAATACCATGCAGTTTTGATCACTGTAGCTTTGTAGTATGTTTTAAAGTCAGGTAATGTGATACCTCCAACTCCATTTTTCTTTTTCAATATGTCTTCAGCAATTTGGGACCTCTTACGTTTCCAAATATATTTGGTAGTTAGTTTTTCGAGTTCCTTAAAAAATACAGCATTGATTTTTATTGGGATTGCATTAAATCTGTAGATTAATTGGGGTAGGATAGACATCTTGATGATGTTTAGTCTTCCTGTCCATGAACAGGGAATATTCTTCCATTTATTTAA